>OOFB01036332.1:17633-26527 GCA_900323305.1 Trachyrincus murrayi
CTCTCTCTCTCTCTCTCTCTCTCTCTCTGTCTCCAGCCAAACTTGTTGGCCTTGAGTGAATACGCTGCGATCCCTGTCTGCAAGTGAGGTCTGCACCTCACTTGCAGACAGGGGGTTGCTAGGCAACCGTGTCTGGTCACCCGACAGAGCCAGGGAATCCGACAGAAGGCTTCGATGCTGAGGTCAGGAGACACAACAGTGTGTGTGTTGCGCGTGTGTATATTGCATGCATGCGCGTGTGTATATTGCATGCATGTGTGTGTGTGTGTGTGTGTGTGTGTGTGTGTGTGCATGCATGCATGTGTGTACGTGCGTGCACGCTTACACATTTTAATGGATAACATGATTATTATTTTCCATGTTAAATATAAAATGCAATTCAATTAAATATATTAATATACAGATATTTATATACAGATATTGTGCCTTCTCGATGCCTGGGAGATCAGCATTGTTGATGTGGAGACCCAGGTGTTCATCTCAAGGTGTATAAATCGGAATACATTTGATGGTGTGTCGCTGTGTGCCGGTTGACTCGTGAAGCCGTTTAGCATTAATTGCGCTTCCTGTGCGCTTTGGAAAGCGCACAGGAAGCGCAACACCTTCACTAGTCAACACTAATTGCATATTAAAACCAAATTGAGGTAGCAGAATGAATGGCGGTGTATGAATAGAATGAAAAAAAACACAAGTTTTACGAGTTGTATTCATTTTTTTTTCATAAAAATGGATGGCAGGTTATTGAGAGGGCCTGAATCAATAGTTTCCGTTCTATTCTGCACCAATGCATCGACCCATCATATGCACAATGTGATTCCCTGCGAGACAGCCACCACATGATGAGCAGATATAGGCCTACCAATGGGGGCCAGAATATCATCTGATGTGGTGGAGGATATTGGTTGTCGGTTTTTTGAAAAATTAAAGGAAGAGAACCCGAGGGAAGGTACTTCAGGAGATTTATGTTCCGAAATATATCCGAACTTAAAATGTATCCCCGACGGCACAAAGGAACTGTCTGGAAATGAAGTAAGGAATCTACATGTAGGTCACTAGAATTGTTATGTAGAAATAGTTTTTGTTTTTGCTCTTGCAGCCGAGCACTGCGTGTTCTACTGCTAACTGTGAGTACCTCTAAGGTCAATACATGACATCTACCTACCTACCTACCTTCCTATTGTACCTACCTACCTATCTATCTAATTACCTATCTATCTATCTACCTACCTACCTATTGTACCTACCTACCTATCTATCTACCTACCTACCTACCTACCTACCTATTGTACCTACCTACCTATCTATCTACCTATCTACCTACCTATCTACCTACCTACCTACCTACCTACCTACCTACCTATCTATCTACCTACCTACCTATCTACCTACCTATCTATCTATCTACCTACCTATCTACCTACCTATCTATCTAACTACCTACCTATCTATCTACCTACCTACCTACCTACCTACCTACTACTACCTATCTACCTACCTATCTACCTATCTACCTACCTATTGTACCTACCTACCTATCTATCTACCTACCTACCTACTTACCTACCCACCTACCTACCTACCTACCTACCTACCTATATATCTATCTATCTATCTATCTATCTATCTATCTATCTATCTATCTATCTATCTATCTATCTATCATAGACTGTATAAGTACCAACTGAGAACCAGTTGGGTGACGTCTTGTTCCCTGTCTCCAAAGCTGCATGAGCGCTGACGCAAGCAAGACGTGTGTACCTGGAGAGGGTATATTTACCCTGGCTGACTGGACTCCCATGAACAAAGAGGAGCTGTTGCAGCGGAACGTCACTGTATTGATATGGAACTAGTTGAACTGGAATGATCAATATTGACACACACAAAAGAAATCTATCTGGAAATATGTAGCACAGCATAATGATGAGAACACCCTTCCAGTCATCAAACTAAAAGCTACACCCTTTCAAGGGACGTTTTGTTGCATGGACTGCATTTCTATGTTTAGAAATGACAATGGGTGTGAAGAAGTTACATTTCTTTCCTCCCTTAACAACTAATCCAGATAAACAGCGTGATATTACTGGTCGGTTCTGGGGATAGTCGTAGGTGTGAATGTTATGAGTGAGCCATCAATTGCTGATTGTTAACATGTGGATGCTAAGAATAGCTCTGCTTTATACAAAAAAAAAGCAATTATATTTCCATGGTATGCATTTGGATGGTCCAAATGTATTATTTGTTTTGTGTTTAATTTAACTTATTTTAACGTATTAATATTTTTGCTTTTGCATCTATGCTGACATGTCAAGAATAACTGTGGTAATCTATAATCAATATGGCTTTCAAACATATGGGATCTGGAGAAGTGAAAGCGATACCAGAATGATGACATCCGTCCCCGGTAACTGGAGCTCTACGTCCACCGTGGCACAGTGTCGAAGATCGATGCTATTAGGCTGAAAGCTTTTAGGAAATATTGCAATTACAGTAATTAGAGGTTCAAGGAATATTTGTAAAATGATATCATGTATTAATCCAATAGTAGAGAAATAAGCCACGACTTTTATTGTTTGATTCCGGAAAAAACATTCATGCGGTAATTACGTTAGCAACGTTAGCAGCTACAGTTACAAAGCAAAACTCTGACTTAACACAAACAAACAAAAATAGCGATCTTCTCCGATAACTAAAATAAATAAATACATCCTCCGTCGTCTATTTTCATCTCCCAAACATAACTGCCACCAGCGCATGTCTCTGTAACGGGGATACACTACACTGAGGGCCCACATTATCTGGTGTCATGGTTGACCTTGCTGCACAACGATGAATATCTGAGCAGCGTGCTGGCAACCAATTACGCTGGTCGTATCCACTTACCAGTCGGGCCCAAACAGATGGGGTTGCTGTTGACCTCTACCATCTGCAAACCTCATTGGGCTGGGTGTAGCTGAGAGATGAGGTTATGTGGGAGGGGGGGCATGTCTGAGGCCCGACCAAACCCTCGAACCAGGGTTGACTTTTGAGTCCCTAACCCTAACCCTAACCCTAACCCATTTAATTTGTAACCCTGAGAAGGATATGAATTTATTTGAGGGAGATTGTTTGGATTTCATCTTTCTGTTGTTTTTCTGTCTGCTGGAATAGCGTTTTATTCACTAAATGCGTCTATCCTCCACTTGGAAAGAGGATACAGTAGAGGTCTCAGATAACACCTTCTGGAATGTTCCAATTCTGGAATTATACATTTAAAGAGGCGTGAACATTTGCAAGCCTTCCTTAAAATAGCTTGTTCTCTATCAACAAGTGCAACCATGCAATCATTTTAAGAGTCTAAAAGCGTAGGCATGTGCTTTAAAATCTCTTTGATTTTCTCTAAATTCTTATTCATTAAGTCCTTGTTACCTTTGCACATGAGCCTGGGTACCCATATTCAGCATGGGATCTGCTGCTTCTCACATCTGTTGTTGTTACCAGGTCCAATAAACCACGTTTGTTGCGCATCCTTCTGGCATTAAGGGTAACTAACAATAGTATTTATTCCCTGTCCCAGACAGTGTCACTACTACTGTGTCATCTCGCTGCATGTTTTCCCCTGTGCCATCAATTGTCTATTGTCTTGTCAAGTCATGGCTGTTGTTTACAACAATTCTGGAAGCGTATACTTTGTTGGCACTTTATCATAGAATATGTATATAACTGTGGTCATAGTTATAACTATAGAGGCAAGGTTGAGCCAAACATGATGGCGAACATTGACAAACTATTTAGTGGTCCCTGACACACATCGGACAAGGCAAGATGCTTATTTCTACAGGAGAGGAAACACAATGATAGGACACTCCACATGCGATGTACTTAAATGGATTGGTTGATGTTCCACAATACTCAATGTTGTCAGGTAACTTTTCTTTTTACTCCAGCCATCATTCAGTTCAACATTGTTTTATATGAGTGTCTAAAGAATACAATCCATCCACCCACGACTCAAGCAACCCTGTTATTTTATATATATCTAAATCCATTTGGTCTCTGGAGTAAACATTGAATTGAAAAGGTTACATAGATCAGGTGTAATGCTACCCAGAGAATGATCCTCCTTCTTCCAAGTAACAACTACTATTTCCTGAGTACCAGAGAAGGTCACACTTAGTATTGCTCACAATCTCAGAACAGTAGTACTATTTCAATTTTGTGTTTGTGTTTTTCCAACTGAGTTGCATTGCAGCACGTTGCAACAGCTAGAAGAATCAAGCGAGTCGGGCATAGATATTAGGTTTATTTCCACTGTAGTGCATTAGGAGGGGCAGTAGTATGGTGCGTGCCCAGTGCACACAGGATCGATATGACCCCCCACTCCTGGCTTCCCTCAGCATGTTAGCCTTGATTAAAACATCCACGTGCACTGCAAATCCATCTCTGTGATGACTTCAGCGAGAAGAGCATCAAGTGAAGAGCAGATCCTCAATGACTGCTGGCCCCAGCACCTTTAAAAGGACCTTCCAGATCTCCCACATCATTGGCAAGGGATTGAATCAATAATAACAATAACAATAAGAATACAAATAAGAATAAGAATAAAAGTTGAAACACGATTAAGCTTTATATGGGTGAAGGAAATGCATTTAACCAAAGTCTTGAGTCTAAGAGGGCGTTGATTACACTGTTTTCAACTCTGGACCATTATGAAAGCACAGCCTAGTTGTGAAAAACTGTACATCTCCAACAATAATACAAGCACAGTTCATCTCGCAGAAATGCAGCAAGCAAAGTGCTGTGATGGTGTGTTTTTTTGACAAATGCCAAGTTTCTCCTCCTACGATGTTTTCCCTTGTTCCAGTAATCACATTTTTTATGAGGCTCACATCAAGGCCTCACAGTCCATAAAGTGCAGAGGAATTATTCGAGACGGGGGTTATGCTGTCGTCTAGCTCATCACTTATACCTCCCGCCACTTCTTTGAGCTTTATTGCTCACAGCTGCTGTATCCACCAGCTACAAGCTGCGACGTTGCTCATGTCACAGAAAGTCAACGGTTCATGGAGAAACCACGCGATTATCAACAACCCTTAGAACAACCCCTAGAATGCTTTAGATCTTTTATGTTTTCGCATATAATATGAAGCACAATGATTTTATGAATACCCCCCAGACAATTCCCCCAACATACATATACATCCACTCATATTTAGTATGCATATGCGCACAAATCTATAGAGTGATGTATAGATATGAAAGACAAGTGTACACGTTTTGTGTCTTTTGCACATGGCTTGTTTGCGATTCCATTGACATGGATGACATTGTGGCGACATGCTGCTGCTCTGCTCATCCATCACTCATCCCTGGGGGAGGGGGGGGGGGGTATGGCCGTCCACATTGGCGTTCATGTCAAATGAATGTCGCGCTATTGTTTCTCACTTAATCCTCGCCTCTCCCTGACGTCACAAGACAAGTGTGACAACAGGCATGCGAGAACATTCTCCGTTGTGTTTTCTTTGGCATCAGTTATTCTTACTTACAGAGGATGTTGGTTCTGGAGTTATTCTCAGTTGGCACCCAGACACCAACTGTAAAAAAAAACAGAGAGGAATGCTATGATTGGTCGCACCTGCCTCCTGCCTGCTTTATGTGACCTCGGAGCGAAGAGGTCGAGTGCTGTTGTGTTCCGTTTCACTGTGGCCTGTTTTCCGTGTCATTTAGCCCTCCACCAATCAAAATTAACTGTGTCAGCAGCGTGCTGGCTGGTTGCCGTGCAGAAGATCCCTGCAGTGGCCGACCGTGAATTAGAATGGCATCGTCGTAGCCCCTACTGTATGCTTATGTAAACATCTTAGTGGCCGGTGCAGTATTTCTGCTATGAATAACAACTTCTTTGCCTTGTCAGGAAAGAAAAGACTTGTGTGTGCGACGGCTGAATGATTACCTCAGACCATCGTTAACATAACATGATTGACTATCGAACTGACATCTTGAGTAAACTAAACCCTCCTAGTCATTAAAGCACACTATCTTTTAAAGGCCCCATCCTGCGCATTCACAAAAACCTAATGATACCTTTTGCTTATCAAATTGCCATAGCAACCTGCTGAGCCACTCCCTTCCATTTTTTGATTTAGCGGCTGTCGTGGCATGGTGCTACGTTTAACGTTGACACAAAGTTTGTTAAAGTGGGCGCTCTGCATTAACGGAGCCTTGCGAGGCAGACGGCGGGGCAGACGGCGGAGCAGACGTGAGCGGAACCACAATTGTGTCAGGGACCCTAGGAAGTCAGGAGATCGAACAACAGCTGGTGTTAAACATAAGGCACGCTGCAGAAGACTATGCGACTAGCCATTGTTGTTGTTGTTTTTTTAACCCATATAGATTTAAAGGGTAAGTAAACCCCAAAATCACTTTTTTCATATGAAAATGGTTCCGTTTAGGTGTCACAAAGTGTTGGTGAACGGGGAAATTCTCTGTAAAATACAAGAAGTCTGCTACATACTTACTAAAAATGCCTTTCCAGAGTGGTAGTTTTCTATTGGCTGTACACCCTAGATTGAGCGAGTGTGAAGTGGATTTTTACAACGCTTGACCACGCCCCTCACACTTGCTTCCTATGGTCCATTTTTTTAAAAACCTTTACGACTGTCACAACATAAAATTTTCTTAAACTCGTAGGCGGAAGTTCCCTGCTAACACGGGGCTTTACTTACCCTTTAATAGGTCCACATGTGCTGTAGGTATGCTAGGCTACAGGTAGACGACACACACTCCTGGTTTAGCTATGCCATGTGTGTTATTAAGATGGCAGCAGTGTTGCTGGTTAGGGAGGGGGGACTTTACTGGAGACAAGCTAGCAAAGCATTGCAAAACATCTCTTTGTAAAGAGTGTGACAGCTGTTTTGAGGCTGTGTTGCATTAACAGGATTAGATGTACAGTGCAGTTCAGATCTCAGCAGTGTTGTTTCTTTTTCAGATCGCAAAGAGAATGGAAACTTGCCTTTTATTCTCTGTTTAGAGAGAATCCCATCTGAAAAATATTTAGAAATGGTTCATCCAAACAGGCGGTCCCATCGGTCACATCGTATTCATTGTTTATGAATACGACGCTGGTCTGCAGCCAGACAGACAGATTCATGTTGTGTTAATACAAGGGCAAATGTGCCGTGCTATGTAAGGCTAAGCTGTGTTGACATGATGGCAATCTGCTGAACAGCTGAACCACAGTTGCAAAGGAGGATCAGGCTTGTTGCACACCGACACCTGCCAGAATGCATTTGATTAATAAACATGTGTGTATGATTTTCCTGTATGTTATTATTTGTTTGTTTGTTGTTGTTGTTGTTGTTGTTTTTGTTTATCAGAAAACACAGTTTTTCAGTTCAATTCAAATAATTTGCCCCTCATGGGGCAATTTAATTCCCCATTCCAGTTCACCATTCTCTGTGTAGTTGAGGCTAGCAAAATATCTTTGGGGGCATTGATGGATAGATTCATCATACCAAAATTTTCTTCCATCCTTTGTAAACCTATTGCTACTTTGCTTCTGTCATGATCTGATTCTGCTGGATTCGACTGTTTCAGACCAGTACAAGTGTCTCTCCACCTGGACCTGCAGTGGAATACTTATTGGACGAAAAACCTGCTTATTCCTCTGCTCTAGTTCCTTAGTACAATATCTAGTGATGTTTTAAGCACCATGACTAGGGGTGCTTCCTGCTTATTGGCTACTTTTTGAACGATATGGCTGAATCTCTTCCATGGGGGTTCATTTTTTTTCCCTGTTATTGACATTACCAGTTATATTGGTGATTAGTCCTTGCATTTTGAAAATCCTTAATACATGAAATCCAATGTAATTCTAAGGGTTATAAATCGTATATACTTTGTGTGAGTGTGAGTGTGGGGTGTTGTGTAATAATGTGAACTATAATCATTGACAAGACATTGAGACGTTTAGCCTGCAGTAGTAAACAACATTCAGTTCAAATTAAGAAGCACTGATCTAAAACAAAGGTTCGATCACAAGCTCATTTTTCAGCTGTTGACCCGTCACGGTATATATATGTTTGCTGTTTGTACACGTCAGGCTTGGCCATTGACTTGGGCCTTGATTTATTGGACTCTTTTAGCTAATTCAGGTAATTCATCTAGTAGATCAACCAACTTGAGGATGAGAGCATGAAGGTAACCTTGAACACTACCCCCATTTCCTCCCAATATTCTCTGTGAATCAATTATCTGTTAACCATCATAGCCTATAGGGACAGTTGCACAATCTGAGTTAATTATTTGTATTTTATTGCAAAGAATTATGTTGATATAATGTATATGATATTGATGGGCGTGTCTTATAAGTCCATTCGGGCTGGGCATCTATAAGATGCAAGACAATAATAAAAAACACCATATGGGGATTCAAATGCACTGAATGTTACACACTCCCCCCTGACCAATAAGCCCTTACTACAAAGGTCGGAATGTTGTTCAAGAAGATAGGATTCATATTGTAAAATGGTTTCCATCAATCAGTTGATATGTTAAAATATATTGCCTAACTAGCGCCTCTTCAAAAGGAAGCCATCTATAATGCTCAACCAATGTCCTCGGCGGCACCTTCTCCGCGTAACCTTGGGCCGGTCCCATCAACCTACCTACCTTTCTGTCTGCGTTTTATCAGCCCATCAAGCTAGAAATACACACCAGGGACTCCGCCGGGCCGCTGAGACCTGAGCACCAATGCACCCGTTTCACTGCTATACTGCCTGGATCCTTCAGGGCACACAGTGAGAGGTACAGAGGCCCTATAGGAAACACACACAGTAGAGCAATTCTCCGTCCGTTTTTTTGTTCACGGGTCGCTGTGCGGTCATGGTGGCGATATGGGCTTCTTCTGTTGCGCTTGTTTT
>OOFB01036332.1:29485-39532 GCA_900323305.1 Trachyrincus murrayi
TCTACTTCTGAAAGTTTGTTAGGCCACTAAGGGTCAAAGAGTTTAGCGAGTTCATCAGAATATTATTTTCATAAGTCATTTGGAGTATCATGAGGATACGAGGTACACACACACAGAAAAAACCTGCAGACACACAAACACACACACAAGAACACACATGCACGCACACACACAACCACACGCACACACAACCACAGACACACACAAAGCACACAACCACACACACACACACACACACACAACCACAGGAGCAGTCTTGAGACTGCCGCTCAGTCCAGTCAGAGGGTTTTGTGGAATGTGGCATTGAGCTTTTGGTTCATAATGTCAAGTGGCGGCACATATTATCAGGCCTACACCGGCCGTCCAATCGCACGTGCCGTGTGGCGTGGTGTCACAGAGGCAGCCACCCAGTCCCCGTTCCACGCTTGTTTCCAGGGTTGTTAGTGCCCTGTGGGGGGAGGGGTGGAACTGGAGCAGAAAATGTAATGGAGAACACAGAGGGGGGCCACCTGAGTGCTGCCATCCTTACAAACACTCTTTGTTTGGGATTGATGAAGAGTCTACAAATACAACAACAGCCAGCTGAGTGGATTTCCCATTAATTGCTAGGTTAGTGGGGTAGCAGCTCTATTTTGTCTTTGCAGCAGTTCACATGTTGTTGACTTCTTCTTCTTCTTCTTTTTCATCTTCTTCTCCTTCTTTTTCTTCTTCTTCAATTTTAAATGTTCCATTAGACAGATCTGCTCCATCCTATATTGGTTAAACTTTTTTTTCCGACCCCCCGGTGTCTCTGCATAAGCGATTAGTACCGCAAGATGCTAACCTTTTGCTGTCTCCCGAGGAGTGAAACCACAGAAGCTGTACGGGAACCGTAAAGCTTGGACTCCCTGACCTACATTCCACTAACAGTTCACTACAAACACCCCGAAAGAGACTACAGACTTCAAGTAAAATAGTGTCTACTACAAATACATGCAAAAGATGCCCCACAGAGACCATTACAATCAACAGTCCATTTGTGTGTTTTTGAACAAAAGATTTCGCATATCAGAAATGCTTTTTAATATAAAATTGATACAAAGTAGCAAAAAGCAGTAGTAAAATGTACGACTCTGTCTTTCTTATTTGTGCTTTGGTTGGAAAGTTAACAAAGTAAGTTGACGTCATAACACGTGAATAATTCAGTAGGTAAATGTAAATTCTGTTTATATTTTAACAAATGCATTACTGAAAAATAGTGTAAAGATGAATGTAGAATGTATTTATTTTTCACATTTTATTGAAAACAAATCTGCTTAATTTTGCTAGTGTTTTCTTTCTTTAAGCATAAGCTAGCTCTAGCTAACATTAATATCACAGATGTGATATTAAGCATTAGGCCTACTACATGGCTTACTACAAGCTGAACAACTAGACTGAAGACTTTGTACTGTACATACTACTGTATGGCTTTTGTCTCCATGATAATGATAATGGTAGGCTACTTACTTTACTCCACACAGCTTTAGAGGAAGAGAAGGTGGGATTTAAAAAGTGACAGGACTTCTGACAGGAAGTCACACACTATCACTTTGAAAACTTTCCCCCTACTTGGCATTTCCTGTAAGAGAAGATGGCTGTGCCCTGCCAATAAATCAAAATGAACGGGATCTCCTCTAATGAAGTCAATCACAATCTATTCATCAAGGGTAACGTTTGTTTTCTTAGAGCTGTGGAACTATGAGCTACAAATCCCACAAAGTCTCATTCCAAGTTTTGCTGCACTACTAGTTTACCATGTCCATAGACAGTTTATAGTGTCGACTACATTTCCTCTTTCCCCTAAAACACATAAAACCAGACCAAATTAAGACCAGCTACCTGCTGGCTCAACTTTAAGCTTAGGGCACTCGTTGGGAAGTTTGACAGGGAAGTTTAAGTGTCTTGCCCAAATATGTACATGTGTATTTCACCCGGGCTCATCTTAAAGGGGCATAGCGTGTACAGAGACGTTTTTTAAGTTCTTCCAGCTCAGTGGGATCTGTTTTTAATTGGAGAGCCCTGCTGGTTTGTGATTCACTCTTTTTAAAGGCATTAGTTTTACCTTCAAACAAGTGGAGGCTATGGCAACACGTGTTTCCATCACACAAAACAAAAACAACAACAACAAAAACAAAGACATACAGAAACAAGAGCTCTGTCTGCGATGGCTAATCTTTGATAGCTTTGTTTTAGAGCTGTCATGGCAGGGAAGGCCTTGTATCATAAGCAATAACAAACAAAGAGGGTGTTTAATTTCGGTACATCTTATCAACAAAACTGGGGCCTTCTTTGACTCAGCAACACGTTGCGCTTCAGGCATGTACAAACCGACACTTGGCTAGGCTGCTAACAGTCTCTTTTACGAAGCTAAGGTCACTGAGTGAACTTTTACTTGTGAATAATCGTTTTTTTCTTCTCCAGGGTTAAGAGATGACATCCGCAGATATCAGCCCCAGTGAACATGTGAGGCCCATCACACTCACACACCAATGCCACAGTAGACTAGTACACTACAACCAGATGGTAACAACAACTCCAAACCCCATACCCCCCCACCCCCACAAGGCATTTGAGGCCCACTGCTGCAAGCTTCACGGGTATGTGCACTCTCGACTCATTGATCAGTTAGTTTGACAACCTTGACTTCTTGATACTGTCTTACATAATCGAACTGCCAGTGGACAACTAGCTCCTCACCGTTGTTGTGTCAACTGTATGTAATAAATGAGCTAATTATCAGTTTTATTCCAACCTTTTTTTTTATGTATCTTATTGTAATGTCTAGGATTGGGTCTCCTTAAAACTGGGTTTGAATGGAAGCTAATCTTGTGCAAACGTTGTGCAAGTTGGAGAGGATAGGAAGGAGTGGAGAATCAGTGAGCTGCACTTACAATGAAGTCTAGAAAACCAATTAGCAAAGTTAACCAGGGAATCCAGCCAATCAAATGACTGCCTTAGATTTTTTTACGTCTTTTTTTGTACTTTCTCCATTCTGGTTGTGAGTTAGAAGAGAGTGATCTGGCTACATGAGCTTAAAATGGAGACTTACAGAATTAATAGATTATGTTTCTATCAGCGATGTTAATAAATCCACAGCATTAAATAAGTTTAGGTATAAGCATGTATAAGTATAAGCATGTATGGAGAGTGAGAGAGACACAAGACAGTGATTGAGTAAAATCTGGTCTTTGGTCTAATTTAGTTAGCAAGTAGAGTGCAGTGAATAGGCCCGCAAATGGGGAATATATAAGACCTGATCAAATGCATCCATGCTGTGCAACACATTCAGGCTTTCTCTTCTTTTATTTCATTTAATTTATTTTGTTCTTCCCATTGAGACCTCAGGATTCTGACAAAAACTTTCTCTCTTTCTGTCTCACTCTCTCTTTCCATTTTATAGGCTGCTGGGGTTAACAATGCAGCAAAGTTTAATGCATGGTTTCACAGATTCCCTTTCCTCTCGCAAAAGACGGCGGTAAGTAATGCTTCGAACTACAAAGAAAACCCAAAGTGTTCCAGTATTTTCCAGCTGGGCAGCAAATCTTCCAGCTGTTGCCACAAAGTCTTTGATGATGATGACAGAATACAGCAAATATGACTTAATAATATGGCACACCACACTGCTACACATGCTGCTTAATGAAAAATGGACTTCCTGTCTTCGGTGAGGAAACCAAGGTCATGGACAGTTGTGTCATTCCCCGAGAGGGACGTGTGTGTGTGTGTGTGTGTCAGAGACCAGAGACTCCCCCTTGGCATGAATAAAACACACTGCTCCTTAGCCAAGCTGTCAAAATGGCACAGCATCCCCCCCGCTTGTTAAGCCCTGCTTTGCTCTCTCGTTCTCTCACTCTATCTCTCAATCTCTCTCACCCGCTCACAATCCCCAAATGAAATATGAATGCTCGGCTTACATTGTTCACTGGTCAGGACATGTTGGGCCACGTCACGGTTACTGGAAGCAAGGGGTGGTGGGGGGTGACTGGAGGATGACTAAAAGGTGATCTGTTGAGGAAGACGTGTGGGGGTGAGGACCAGGACTTAAGTTTGCTCAAGTGGGTTTCTTCATCTGTGCGTCAGAAGTGCTGTACAGCACACATAATTGCTGTGTGCTAATGCCATCGCAATGTTTTGTGAAAGGTTAATGAAAGGTTAATGACACACCATTCATACTTCCAACAATATGACTCATAATAAATACGGACACACTTCTGTAATTGGGTCCAGTCTCTGTACTTGGCTTACAGACTTTCGGCTCAGGCCTTCATTGCTGTGGAGGCCTGAGCAGAAGGTCTTCAGGCTCCACGACTATGGAGCCTGAAGATTTCCCTACCCACAAACCCTTTCTGCGACGCGACTCAACTCCACTCCAACAACGGCGATAGAGTTGCTCAATACATACAGCCATAACTAAATGTGTCATACATACTAACCCCCTCCCCCGGAAAGTAGCGTCACAGCAAACCCTGCGTGTTGTGCTGCGGTGCCCGGATAAAGGAGAGGAGGTGGTGTCGTTTTTTTTTTTTGCGAAGTGGCGTGTGATTACAGCGTTGACACACCAGCCAGAGGCTCCTCTGGCTCCACTACTTGAGCTTCACATCCGACTCGCCTGCGTACCACACACGTTTTTCTGAGAGTCCAGTGAGTGTGTTTCCACATCATTAATTGGGAGGGCATTTAAAAGGAGAAGGCGTCTACAGCGGTTTTTAGAAATCCACAGTCATTTTAGTGCTTTTTTAACAGAAATGGGCCCTCCCTTCTTGAGGGGAATGAAGCATTTACGCATAGTCACACAGAGTTAATTGCCAACTGTGCATTCCTTGACTTGCTTTATGGAGACACTTAGAAGGTGAGAAGCGCATGGCCTACGTTTCACCCAGTCCCTCATGTCCTCTGGAGAACCCGTAGGCCTCAACGCCATGAGTTGCTGTCCATAACAATATTTTAAAAAGCCTTCCATCATTCAAGTGCCTACATCGATGACTCACTTCTGCCTCTCCTTGTTGTTTTTCTTTCTTCATGTGCATTCTTTCACAACACTTTTTAATAGCAGCTACTGGAGCGAAAAACAACAACTTTGAGTGCATGTACAAAGTATTATTACGTCATCATGTCAATGCACCTATGTTGGGGAGACATTAAGATACCATGATGCCAGATACCATGACACCGTAACATCAAAGATGACAAATTTGTGAATTTCTAGTCAGCAATGTAACATGAAGTCAGCTATGTCACATATGTTGTGTGCAATTTAGAAGGACTGTGTATATTATAGACCTACAATAAAACAAACATAATGCTCTTTGAATGTTACATTTACTACATTTGCGTTGTTTTGTTTGGTTGTAACTGGACACAATTATTTTGTGAAATGGTAAAAACTCGTAAAACACTGTTGCTAGGGTGGTTGTGCCTGTTTTTTCAATTAGCGGTTCTAAAATGTCATGTAGCCAATAGCCATGTGTTGTCAGTTTGGTGCACGTGCTCTATCAATTTGTTTTGGTTCTCCAATTAGTTTTTAGTTTTTTTAAACTTTTTTTTATTGAAATGTGTGTGTTTATAGGAAATGCCATACATCTTTTATTTGCAAAGTACCGTCTTTCCAGCTCACTGACTTCATATATTATAATAAAGCATCAGTCATGGCCTACACTGGAAGGGCATTTCTAACCCAATACGTGATGGGTAGTCACCCTTTAAAGTGACAGTGTTGGAGCCAAATTCATGATTTTTTATGATTTTATGAATTATGCGTAAATATAATTAAATGTGGGGAGTAGAAATAGACTCATTATTAACCATTGGAGTTGTGTTAATGAATTGTTGTTGGAACATGGAGTGTAGACACTCAATCAGCTGATTGAGGCAGTAATTGTAGTTGTTATCAGCTGGGTATATAAGCCCAGAGCTGTCCTGAAGTTAGGAGGTTAAGGTTTCTTTTGGTTTGTAGCCACGGTTTTTTGACTGCTGAGTGACAGTAAATTTATTTTATGTCTTTTGATTTGTCTACTTTGATGTCCACCCATATGTACGTCATATGGCAAGAACGAACAATGGAGTCTGAATGAGAAAGTAAAATACATATGACAAAAGGAACAAATCAGTGGACTATGAGTGATGTTTAAGCGCGTCGACCTAGGCGGATTCAAAAGGAACAAGAAAGGAGCAAATACGTTGATTGAAAGTTGCTCTTTTATTCGTCAAAAACCTCGCTGCTGGTTGAGCGCCGATCGAGTGAAATGTGTGTTTGTACCGTGGACTCAAAACCCCAAACCGTATGTTAAACAGTCACCTGAAGTTTACTACGGCTTCTGCTTCCGTGTCGCCTTTGCGTATGAATGAATCAAAGCGCTCCGCCTGGATGGACGTCGGCATTTGCGTCACCGCGATGGTGCGTTCAAATGCCGTAAGGCAGTGGGAAATGTCAATGCATGTGGTAAAGGTCTCCAGATAAATGCAAATGGTCATTGTAAGTCAAAGAAAGTTCGACAACAATAAAGTGAAATACAAAAATAAGAATTTTGTTGTCTGTTGCTGTATGTCTGGAGTCAAAGGACAAAATGGAGAGCTTGGAAAGTGATACTGATTCTGTGTTTGTGGAAAGGCTCAAGTGACTGAAAGCATCAAGGAGTGCAAAATTGGGTGCACTAACCAGAAAGAAAAATGAAATAATACAATTAGTGGAAAATGTTTGTAATGTTTAAGTGGTGAAATCTAAAATGGAAACAGAAGGAGGAATTGATCAAGTTCAATGGTATAACCCCAAAGCGGCTGCTTTGCAAGAATTTATCAAGTATCAAAATGGATTGCTGAGGCTCCTGTGTCTAATGTCTCAGAGAAAAAGAATGTTACACCTCAAGACAGTATTTCAAGTATAAGGAGTGTTCATTCTCATGGTTCAAGGAGGTCCTCACGATCCTCTCGGTCTTCTATTGCCTCTGCAAAGTTCCAGTTGGAAAGCCAAAAGGCTGAATTGTTGGCATGAGCTGCCAGGCTGACACAGAAACAAGCTCTGGAAAAGGAAGAAGCTATTCTAAAAGCCAAAAAGGAACAGCTTGAACTGGAAACGGAAATAGCAAACACTTCAAAACTGAGCATCATTAAGGGATATGAGCATTCACATGCTGACATGCCCCATTCGGGAGATGGGATGAATAAATATTTGGAAAATTAATTAATTGGGGACCCATTTAATGAAATGAGAGAGGTGTATACCCACTGCTTGTGAGCACAACCCTGGAACCTGAATATGCTCATCCAAATATGGACATTCATAAACAAAGACCAACAGCTGCTAAGGATGTTTCAAATGAAATTAGCTGGTCTCGTGCTCTTAATCCTACTGCTAGTGGTATTACCAACACTGCCACTACTGACATCCAATCCATACCACAAAATACAAGACCTCAACTTCAACTGAATTCTGCTTCATCCAGCACATCTTCTAGTAAAGGAGAGGATAACATAAGCAACTCAATAAACATCATGGAAAAACAGAATGTGATCACAGAAACATTTGCAAAACAACAGAAACTCTTTCAATTACCACCGCTCAGTATTCCTATTTTTAATGGAAACCCTTTGGACTGTCAGTTCTTCAAAAGAGCGTTTGAGCATGGTATTGAGGAGAAGACTGAGAACAGTAAGGACATGCTTTACTTTTTGGAACAATGCACTGTCGGCCAACCAAGAGAGCTTGTGCACAGTTCAAAAAGAAGCAAAAAGATTGTTAAAACATCATTTTGGAGACGAATACCAGATTGCCATGGCCTACATTGACAAAGCTCTCAATTCGTCATCTATTAAAGCAGAAGACTCTAAAAGACTTTAAAAGCATTTGCAGTATTTCTCAATGGCTGTCTCAATACAATGGATACTGTGGACTATATGAAGGAGGTGGATCACCCAGCCAACATGAGAGCTGTTCTCTCTAAACTCCCATATAAACTGAAAGAGAAATGGAGGTTTAAAGCTTGTGACACACAAGAAAGAGAGAACAGGCGAGCCAAGTTTAAAGATCTGGTACAGTTTGTGGATAAGCAGGCAAGAATCCTGTCTCACCCCGTGTTTGGAAACCTAAAGGAAATTCCCACTATAACAACTAAAACAAGCTACACATTTGTGCCTGGTACTTCCAGCATGAAGGTCAAACAGAGTACGAGTGGTTTTGCCACAAGTGTATCACCAATACCTCAAACTGCCTTAAGACATGGTGACAAATGGCCACCAAACCGATGCATGTATTGATTGTCAAGGAGAACACAATCTTGCTGCTTGCTTTCAGATTCTCAAGAAAACCCGCTGTGTTTTGGGTGTCTAGACAAGGGACACATGAGTAAAGGATGCAAGCAGAGACTTACCTGCAAAGAGTGCACTCTGAAACACCCCACTCTTCTGCATATTCCCAACAAAGAGTCACACAAAGAAATGGAAAGGGCTGTTGCAAATGCTTCCAGTGCTTTAGTGGCTATGGATAAAGACAATGGAGGGAAGGATACTGGGGTCGGAGAGCCTGAAGGCACCCTGGCCGTTGTTCCTGTAAAGGTGAAAACAAAAAAGGGTAATAACATTATAACAACATATGCCTTTTTAGACACATTTAGTACTGCTACCTTTTGCACAGAATCAGTTCTTCAGCAGCTCCAAGTGACCGGACAAAAGACAGAAATATTTCTGCGAACAATGAATAAAAAGGAGCCCACTAAAGATGTTGGCTTGCTAATTGGATGCAATGTGCCAAAGACTCTAGAGCCATGGAAAGTCATAAACACCCAAGGGAATGGCCTGTACGCTGTTAAGACCATCTTGGGTTGGACAATAAATGGACCACTAAGAAAAACAGACACTACACGTACTGGAAAACCTGTTGTCATGGCAAACAGAATTTCTGTCACAAGAATGGAGGATTTGTTGCAGCAGCAAATTAAGCTCGACTTCCCAGAACATCAGCATGAAGAACGTATGGAGATGTCTAAGGAGGATCAAAAGTTCATGGAAAGTATCTCCAAATCTGTCAAACTGATGGATGGACACTACAGTATTGGGCTCCCGTTGAGGGAAGAAGGTCCTTGATTTTCCCAACAATTGATGTGTTGCGGAACAAAGAGCTTTAAACTTAAAACGAAAGTTTTTACGGAACAACAAGTTCTATGAGGAATACAAAAGGTTCATGGCGGATATTATGGACAAAGGTTTTGCCATTAGGACGACACCTGAACAAAAGGACAAAGCAAATAAAAGCAAAAGGATTTGGTATATTCCACATCACAGAGTGTATCATTCAAAAAAGCTCAAATTAAGGGTAGTGTTTGATTGTGGAGCAACCTACCAAGGTACATCTCTGAATGCAAGACTTCTCCAAGGCCCAGACTTAATCAATAGTCTTATTGGTGTCCTTACAAGATATCGGCAGAAGCATATTGCATTCATGGCAGACATAGAGGCCATGTTCCACCAGGTCAAGGTGCCAGAGGATGATTCAGATCTTCTCAGATTCTTGTGGTGGCCTGATGCAGATCTCAGCAGTGAGCTAGAGGAGTACAAGACGGCCATGCACATCTTTGGTGCCACATCCTCACCTAGTTGTGCAAACTCTGCCCTGCAACAGTGTGCAAGAGACAATGTGGATGGATTTAGCACCGAAGCAATCTCTTCCGTGCTAAGGAATTCCTATGTGGATGATTGCCTAAAAGCAGTCGAGGATGAGAAACAGGCACTGGAAATCGCTCATGACCTCATAACTCTATGCGGTAAGGGTGGTTTTAAGTTGAACAAATGGGTCAGCAACAGCAGAACCCTACTCCTTTCAATACCTGAGGAGAGTCGATCAAAGGAAATCAAGGAGCTGGATTTTGATCAGGTCATCCTGCCTGTTGAAAAAGCCCTAGGCGTGCAGTGGTGTACTGAAACAGACTAATTCGAATTTAAGATCAATCTACAGGACAAACCACTTACCAGGCAAGGTATTTTGTCTATGGTGAGCTCCATTTACGACCCACTGGGTATGTTGGCCCCCGTCATCCT
>OOFB01036332.1:39829-58690 GCA_900323305.1 Trachyrincus murrayi
CGGGTGATGTTTTTGATGTGCGGTGCAAATGAGAGGGAGCCGTCCAGAATGACGCCGAGGCTTTTGACTTGGGAAGAGAAGGGTACAGGGAAGCCGTCGATGATGATGCTTGGAGCCGGGGTGTTTTGTGATTTCGCGATATGAGCATTCGCATGCTGTCATGCCCCATTCGGGAGATGGGATGAATGAATATTTGGAAAATGAATGAATTTAATTTAATTAAATGAGAGAGGTGTATACCCAAGCCAAGGCACAGATTGTGAGCACAACCCTGGAACCTGAATAAGCTCATCCAAATATGGACATTCATAAACAAAGACCAAACATCAAGGTGAATAAGCCTGCTAAAGACATAGCTAGAGATGCTGCTAATGATGTTTCAAATGAAAGTAGCTGGTCTCATGCTGTTAATCCTACTGCTAGTGGTATTACCAACACTGCAACTACTGACATCCAATCCATACCACAAAATACAAGACCTCAACTTCAACAGAATTCTGCTTCATCCAGCACATCGTCCAGTAAAGGAGAGGATAACATAATCAACTTAATAAACATCATGGAAAAACAATGTGATTACAGAAACAACAAACTCTTTCAATTACCACTGCTCAGTATTCCTGTTTTTAATGGAAACCCTTTGGATCATCAGTTCTTCAAAACGGTATTGAGGAGAAGACTGAGAACAGTAAGGACAGGCTTTACTTTTTGGAGCAATGCACTGTCGGCCAACCAAGAGAGCTTGTGCACAGTTGTAGTATGCAGTCCGAAAAAGGATATGCAGAAGCAAAAAGATTGTTAAAACATAATTTTGGAGATGAATACCGGATTGCCATGGCCTACATTGACAAAGCTCTCAATTGGTCATCTATTAAAGCAGAAGACTCAGAAGCTTTAAAAGCATTTGGAGTATTTCTCAATGGCTGTCAATACAATGGATACTGTAGACTACATGGAGGAGATGGATCACCCAGCCAACATGAGAGCTGTTCTCTCTAAACTCCCATATAAATAGGAATGGAGGTTTAAAGCTTGTGACCTACAAGAACGAGAACAGGCGAGCCAAGTTTAAAGATCTGGTACAGTTTGTGGATAAGCAGGCAAGAATCCTGTCTCACCCCGTGTTTGGAAACCTAAAGGAAATTCCCACTATAACAACTAAAACAAGCTACACATTTGTGCCTGGTACTTCCAGCATGAAGGTCAAACAGTAAGAGTGGTTATCACCAATACCTCAAACAGCCTTAAGACATGGTGACAAATGGCCATCAAACCGATTCCTGTATTGTCAATGAGAACACAATCTTGCTGCTTGCTTTCTCAAGATTCTCAAGAAAACCCAAAAGGAGAAATTGGAATTCCTCAAAACTAAAGGGCTGTGTTTTGGGTGTCTAGACACGGGACACACGAGTAAAGGATGTAAGTAGAGACTTACCTGCAAAGAGTGCACTCTGAAACACCCCACTCTTCTGCATATTGCCAACAAAGAGTCACACAAAGAAAAGGAAAGGGCTGTTGCAAATGCTTCCAGTGCTTTAGTGGCTATGGATAAAGACGATGGAGGGAAGGATACTGGGGCTGGCGAGCCTGAAGGCACCCTGGCCGTTGATCCTGTAAAGGTGAAAACAAAAAATGGTAATAACATTAACAACATATGCCTTTTTAGACCCAGGTAGTACTGCTACCTTTTGCACAGAATCTGTTCTTCAGCAGCTCCAAGTGACCGGATGAAAGACAGAAATATTTCTGCAAACAATGAATAAAGAGGAGCCCACTAAAACATATGTTGCATGGGACTTGGAAATATGTGGCCTAGAGAGTAATGAGTACGTGTAACTTCAACACATATTCAGACAAAACAAGATTCCAGTACGAAAAGAGAATATTCCCTCCCAGGAGGATGTGAATCAGTGGGCATACCTGAGAGAAGTTAAGATCTCTCAGATTGATGCAGATGTTGGCTTGCTAATTGGATGCAATGTGCCAAAGGCTCTAGAGCCATGGAAAGTCATAAACAGCCAAGGGAATGGCCCGTACGCTGTTGAGACCATCTTGGGTTGGACAATAAATGGACGACTAAGAGAAATGGAAACTACACGTACTGGAAAACATGTTGTCATGGCGAACAGAATTTCTGTCACAAGAATGGAGAATTTGTTGCAGCAGCAAATTAAGCTCAACTTCCCAGAACATCAGCATGACGAACGTATGGAGATGTCTAAGGAGGATCTCAAGTTCATGGAAAGTATCTCCAAATCTGTCAAACTGATGGACGGACACTACAGTATTGGGCTCCCGTTGAGGGAAGAAGGACTTGATTTTCCCAACAATCTGTGTTGCGGAACAAAGAGCTTTAAACCTAAAACGAAAGTTTTTATGGAACAACACGTTCTATGAGGAATACAAAAGGTTCATGGCGGATATTATGGACAAAGGTTTTGCCATTAGGACACCTGAACAAAAGGACAAAGCAAATCAAAGCAAAAGGATTTCGTATATTCCACATCACGAGTGTATCATTCAAAAAAGCTCAAATTAAGGCTAGTGTTTGATAATGGAGCAACCTACCAAGGTACATCTCTGAATGTATGACTTCACCAAGGCCCAGACTTAACCAATAGTCTTATTGGTGTCCATACAAGATTCCGGCAGAAGCGTATTGCGTTCATGGCAGACGTAGATGCCATGTTCCACCAGGTCAAGGTGCCAGAGGATGATTCAGATCTTCTCAGATTCTTGTGGTGGCCTGATGGGAGATCTCAGCAGTGAGCTGGAGGACTACAAGATGGTTGTGCACACATCCATTGGAGTTGTGCCACATCCTCTCCTAGTTGTGCAAACTTTGCTCTGCAACAGTGTGCAAGAGACAATGTGGATGGATTTAGCACCGAAGCAACCTCTTCCGTGCTAAGGAATTTCTATGTGGATGATTGCCTAAAAGCAGTCGAGGATGAAAAAGAGGCACTGGAAATTGCTCATGACCTCATAACTCTATGCGTTAAAGGTGGTTTTAAGTTGAACATATGGGTCAGCAACAGCAGAACCCTACTACTTTCAATACCTGAGGAGAGTCGATCAAAGTAAATCAAGGATCTGGATTTTGATCAGGACAACCTGCCTGTTGAAAGAGCCCTAGGCGTGCAGTGGTGTACTGAAACAGACTCATTCGAATTTAAGATCAATCTACAGGACAAACCACTTACCAGGCAAGGTATTTTGTCTATGGTGAGCTCCATTTACGACCCACTGGGTATGTTGGCCCCCGTCATCCTCCCTGCAAAGCAAATCCTGCAAAAACTAACTGAAAGAAGCAATGCAAGGTTTAAACCACACACAAATTCAAAACAATCTTCTGAACCAGGGAATAAATTGGATATTTAACCCACCATCAGGATTACATCATGGAGGAAGCTGGGAAAGACAAATAAGAACCGTTCGACGCATTCAGTGCCCTAATGCAGCAACAAAGGTTGGACGAGGAAGGGCTCACCACGCTTTTCTGTGAAGTGGAGGCCATTATAAATGACAGGCCCATCACCAAAGTTTCTAATGATGCTGGAGATTTGGAGCCGCTTACACATAACCATCTTTCGTTACTTAAAGCCAAGCCTTTCCTTCCTTCCTTCCGTTCATACAAGTGACTGTTATGGAAGAAGGTGGCGTCAAGTGCAAAACATGGCTGACTTGTTTTGGAAGCGATGGATAAAAGAGTACTTACCTGAACTCCAAGAACGACAAAAGTGGACCAAGAAAAGAAGGAATTTTGTCACGGGAGACATTGTCATCATTGATGACTCTGCTCCAAGAAACTCCTGGATTATGGGACAAGTCACTCGAGTCTTACCAGATTCAAGAGGTTTTGTATGGCAAGTTCAAGTTCGGAAGAAGACACAACAAGGGTCAGAAGACTTGAAGATGGACATTGTTGTACAGTGGACCTTATAATGTAATTGATATGAATTATTGTGAAAAACTAACTGTTTAGTGTGTATTGGCTCCGTTACATGTGCATTTGTTGTAATTGTCATGTGTAATTCCATGAGAATTAGGGGCCGGAATGTTTGAGCCAAAATTATTTTTTGACTATATGATTTTGATATTAACTTAAATTTTATGAATTATGCGTAAATATAATGAAATGTGGGGAGTATAAATAGATTCATTATTAACCATTGGAGTTGTGTTAAAGAATTATTGTTGGAGTGTAGACACTCAATCAGCTGATTGAGGCAGTAATTGTAGTTGTTATCAGCTGGTATATAAGCCCAGAGCTGTCATGAAATCAGGAGTTTAAGGTTTCTTTTGGTTTGTAGCCACACGTTTTTTTGACCGCTGAGTGACAGTAAATTTAAGTCGTTTTTTACTTTATGTCTTTTGATTTTTCTACTTTGATGTCCACCCATATGTACGTCATCTGGTAAGAACGATTAATTTTTTTGTGGAAAAGAAGAAAAATGTAACACTAAATGAAAATAAATGACAAAAGAAACAAATCAGTGGACTATGAGTGATGTTTAAGCGCGTCGACCTAAAAATCAGTTTGAACTAACATCACCTTCTTCAGATTCATTAGCGTCCTCAGTTCTTTGGCGGGGGCTTGTGATCACATGTTTGAAAGTGATGCGGAGCGTGTGCACCACTCTGCCTCCTGTGTTCAGCCCATTAACCAGTGCCGCAAGGCAGAGAGCCTCTTCCAATTACAATGGCAGCAGGAGTCACACACATACTACATACACACACAGGAATGTGTACTAGCAGCTCCCAAAATGTTGGCTGAAGTAGGGCCACGCAGTGTGTTTGTGCACATGTGCATGAGTGCACATCATATGTTTTTTTCCCCAATCTTAGTTTATTTGGAGTTTTTCACAATATGTTTACAGTTTTTCCTTTGAAAGTATGTTAGAACAAGGGATGCACACTATATGCCTATAACTCAATCTCCAGTTGAGTTTATTCATCATAAATAGATTAAGAATTTCAGGCCATACTTTGAGTTGGAGGTTTACATTGTTTCCCTGTAGACACACACAGAGTGTCTTTGACTCTGTCTTCAGTTCTTCACTTGGTGTCAAGTATGAGGGCCTTGCTCCATGCTAAAGGTCACTAACAAACTGTGTGCAATCTCCTGCCTGTCAGCGTGTTCAGACTTGTGAAAAACCGAGGGCAGGTGTAAACAAATTGAACATTTCTGTTGGGGAGACAGATGCCACGTCTCTGCACGTGGTGTTGAATGCAGCTGTAAACAGCTGTGTGGATTACACAGTTGGATTATGGTATAAGCCATACTCAAAGGAAGACCTCGACTGGTGGTGGAATACGTAGGCCTATACTCAGACACTCACTGCTAAAAATGGCCCTACTACACTATTATTAAATGTTATCAAAATTTAGTATAAAAATATGTACGAATTTCAACAACATTTCAACAATATGACCTTATTTCTTAATCTTTTCAGGACAAGGCTGGTGTCAGACTTTTTTTAATTGCGTTTTTTAATTGCCATTATTGCCAGTATAACAACCAGTAAAAATGATATGGGACATTTTCTCCTTCTCGCCAAGTCGTCCTGTCTCAGCGCCTTTACTTTACCATCCTCATGTTTCATGTGATACTCTTTCCCAAAAGCATCTCTCAAGAGGAGATTTAAGGTGCTACACAGACTCATGGGTTTGTTTTGCTTCCTCTGGCTTGCTGTCCCTAACACAGAAGTCAAAGCAATACGAAAAACTAATTTGCTCTGTCCTCTAACCTCTGTTGACCGTCCACATGTGTTTACAACGGTTCCCCACAAACTAAAACTCAACCTATTTATGAATTGGATTGCATCATTTTAATTAAAGATACCTAGCGCTAGTTTAACTGTGACTAAGGTCACAGATAAAGTAGGTCTACCGTTGAAATATCTGACTGGATTGTCTTTTAGGCATATACTGCCATCTGCTGGTGAAAGATATTGTTACAATTGAAACCACTTGATAATCAGTAAAGTACAGCAAATGTATATCTACGTATTTTTCTGCATTTCAATTTTATAATAATAGTTGAGCAAGTATCAGTTAAACCATACAACATAATAATTGGTGTAATTTGGTTATTTTTTTGCAGAAAAGGCTTCAGTTAACAATGCATGTTTATTCATTACACATTCATACATTTGCATAAAATCTAGTTTAGCATGTGAGAAAAAAAAAGGTGCCACCTTCTGGTAAAACGCACCAGGTCAGTGTACAAAGTATATTTGCAATTTCTGCTCATTGTTTACATTCTGTTCTTATAAGTGCAGTGTGCGTTATGTTTGGTCCAATATACTAAAACTAAATGAAAGTGCCCAATTGAAACGTTCCACTTCATAATCGATGAAGTAGACCTACAGGAAGGTTATGTTTTTTTTTCTACATTTCTATTTTATAATAATAGTTGAGCAAGTATCAGTTAAACCATACAACATAATAATTGGTGTAATCTGGTAATTATTTTTTTGCAGAAAAGGCTTCAGTTACAATGCATGTCTATTCATTACACATTCAGACAGTCAACACATTCTCATATCCATTACATTTTCAATGTTATTTGTATTATATTAACAGTACATTTAAATACTGTTATATTTGTAAACTACATAACTTGTATGAAAATGTCTCCCCTCACTCTTCTTGGCTGAAAGGCTGGGAACTGAGCTCCAGCAGCCGCAGCGCTGCCTTGCTCATCCTCTTCCTGTACTCCAAGTGCTTGTAGTTGCACTGGGGGACCCCCCTGAAGCCGTACGTGGCCCCCCACCAAGCGGCCGCGATGACGGCGGTGGAGTCGCTGTCGCCGCCATGGAAGAAGCCGTGATTGGCCAGCTCCTCCCACGAGTCGCCGGCTCTGAGCACAGCGTCGTAAGCGATCATGGGGGCGTCGTGCCCGCTGGAGCCCCCCCGGTCCCTGAAGGCCACCTGGGTGTAGAACCTCTCCCGCTCCTTCACTCCGTAACGCTCCGGGAAGCAAGCCTTCCCCGTCCCCTCCAGGATGCCCCGTTTGCTCAGGTAAGTCTGCCACGCATTCTCAAAGTAGCCCCTGCAAAACAGAAATGCATAACAGAAAGTCAGTCCATTCATAATTGACAGAAGTTGTTGTGTTTGTGTTGAAATTTGACTCACAGAAACACACCGTTGTTTGGACAACACGCATCGGACGATTCGATTTTAGGTCGTGTTCTGTGTTTAATAAATGGGTGGCAGTGGCTGACGATACGTGGCGCTCCGAGGTTTTGAGCAGAATTGGATGTTATATCTAGCCTAGCATCGCCAGACAAATTCGCAAATGCGTGTTAGTCTGGAAACTCTCAGTGAATTTTTGATTTCCAAGGGGCGTTATCATACAACATACGTTGTATGTCAGCGGATGGCGTGTCTAGTGTGCGACCCCCTTAAGACTAGAATGTTGTTTATTACGATAAGATAGAACACATATTTGTTAGGTATAGATTTTAAAATATAGTAATTCAGTGAAAAATAATTTAGATATATTTCTGCTCTTATTATTTTCAAAGTGATTCTAAGGCAAGTCACTTTCAAACATGTGATCACAACCCCCGCCAAAGAACTGAGGACGCTAACAATTTTTTTTGGTTACTGTCACTTTAAAGTGTGACTATTTTAATTACCCATCACATCATTGGCTAAGGAATGCCCTTCCAGTGTAGGCTATGACTATGGCTATGAAGTCCTCTTTTTTTTTTTTTTTCATCAGTGCCGTTTATTACCTGCTCATCATTCCGACTTTGACCTATAGATGTGATTCAACACAAACAGTCCATTTACCAGCTGTCGATGTTCTGCTCCACGCAGTGGCCCGTCTGGATCACGTACTGCTTGGCCCTCTGCAGGACCTCCATCAGGCCGTGGCCCCACGCCTCCAGGGGCAGGGACCCTCTGACGGCATAGGCGGTGAACAGCGCCGCGGCAAGGCCTCCCAGGTACCCCGTGGGGTGGTGGTGGGTCAGCCAGCCACTCTCTATGCTCACTGCGATCAGGTGGCTTTCCTGCTCGGGGCTGGGGAAGCGCAGGCCGATGCACATGGCGCGCATGGCCGCCCCGCAGCCTCCACCCCCTCGGTTGAATGGGATCCTGTGGTCCCCATCCTGCCGCCGCTCATGGAGCGCCACGTTGGAGAGGCAGGTGATGCCTGGAGGGGACCACAGTGTTTAGCAGCAGCATCGAGGTGGGTTGAGTATTTTAGTGTCTTTAGAGTAGCAGAAGGATTTTTTCTTTATGTTTTGATACGCTGAATAAATTCCCATGTGTTTTACATTTTTTGTTTGGATTTTTGATTGATTTTAAATACTGACAAAAAAGAAATACATTTTATTACACTAATACAACAGTGAAATAAATAACAATAAAAAACAAACACAACACAGGGACCACCTGAGTTTCCCTCTACCTGCGGCTCGTCCATCCATGTCTCGCATACACCGGATGTACTTCTTCACCAGCTGCTTCACAAAGACCCCCAAGGTCTGCTTCTCCATCTTCCCCAACTCTATCAGCGCATCGGCGGTGGCCAGGTGCATTACTGTGTCATCACTGACCGGGAAGTCCTTGGCGTCCAGCATGGCCATGCCCCCTCTCTCTGCCACTTCCCGGTGGATGAGCTCGCCGTCTCTCTCAAACTCCCAGTTTCCGTGGTTGTAGGCCAGGGCGTCGCCGGCGCCGCTGAGGACCATGCTGGCCTCGTATCGCTCCTTCAGGGGAACCACGGTGGCTGCCATCGGCAAATCTGAACGTGTGACACACCCAAAATACAATAAATAAAACCAAAGCTTAGGTTGCAGTGTTTCGATTATGAATCTTCGCAAAGAACAAATTGTGTTCTATTTGCGAGATAAGATCTAAACCAGAGAAGAGCGGAGCCTGTGATGCCAACATAGTGTTCGAGACGATCAAGAAGAATGCTGTGGTCAATAGTGTCGAAAGCAGCACTGAGGTCAAGCAACACCAGCAGGGAGCTTGCATTGCTGTCCATGGTAAGGAGAAGATCGTTTACCACTCTGGTCACAGCAGTTTCAGTGGAGTAGAATGTCGTAAACCCAGACTGAAATGGTTCAAATTAGTTATTAATAATCAAGTGATTGATGGTTTGGTTAGCTACAATTCTTTCCAGTACTTTAGAAAGGAAAGGAAGGTTAGAGATGTTAACGCCATTTGCGTTCTAGTTTTCTGCAGCTTCGTTTGAGGGTGCGAGTGTCTTCATTGAACCATGGCGCTGGTCTTCTTGAAGTTCGCTTTTTAACAATAAGAGGAGCAACAGAGTCGATGGCTGCTGATAAGACACTGTTGAAGTCGTCGGTGAGACTATTCACAGAGCCCCTATAGTCAAGGAGAGGAACAAGTGACAGGGGTAACTTATCTGCTATGCCTACAGTAGTTGCAGGGGTGATACGACAGCAGCTGTAGGTAGCCTGGCGGTCGTCACAGGGGCAAGATACCACCACCTGGAAAGTAAGCAAAAAGTGGTCAGATAAGACAGAGGTATTTAAGGTGAGACAACCAAGTCTGAAATATCGACACCACGGGTCAAGACAAGATCCAGCGTGTTTCCTCCAATATGGGTAGGGTGCTGGACAAGCTGTTCGAAGCCAAACTTTGCAAGATAATCAAAATTATTTTTCGGTCTTAGGACGAGCTTCGAGTTCGAGATTAGAGCCACTCCACCACCTTTTTTTAATTCTCGAGATAATTGTGAGCTAACGTAGTTGGGTGGGGTGGCTTCGGTTAATGGTAGATATACGTCTGGTTTTAACCAGGTTTCACATAGGCCCAGGATATCTATCTTATTTTAAACAATTAGATCCTGGATCCTGGATATTCATGAATTTGGCGGTCGCGATTTACTTTTCGTTGCATTCTTTGCAGAAAACCCAGCTTACAGCGCAGATTCACAGCTGTGAATTCAATTGTTGCTTGCAGTAGAGGAAGCGGAGATTTACATTTACATTTACGTACGGAGAATTTTGACGCGTTGCGTCGCGCGATGTCTCGCAGGAAATACACGAAAAGTATAATTTGCTCAGAGTCCGGAGATAGTTGTGGTTCGGTCCGGATCCGGACCGGAGTCCGGGGTTTGAGGACCCCTGCTTTAGGATATACAATTTCGCCCTGCAGAAATGTCTGACAAAAGTCAATCCATGGTTTGAGAAGGTGTCTTCCAAAAACCAGGCAACAATCCTGTTTTATAGTCAGACTGTTCTATAGACATGAATAAAACGAGTTAATGGTTCAGGAAACTGACATGCTGTTTTATAGTCAGACTGTTCTATAATAAAACGAGTTAAATGGTTCAGGAAACTGACACGGCCACAGACACTCTTGTTCTGGTGGCGGGGGGCGTGCCTAACGCTACTTATTCTAAATCAATGGGCCCTCAAATCGTTCCGTGTTCTCTATTAATATTATTCAAAACTGAAAGGTCACGTAAGAAGTAATACACAAATGGCTGTCATCAAAAATATTCGGATAGTTGGAAAACAGTCTTGGTTGTAAAGCTTCCAAGGCAACTAATAGGCTGTGGACTTAACTCATGGATAACTTAATCACAAACTATTGATCAATTGCCTTTATCGAGCAAACCTGGAATACAATAATTCCTTGACTTAAGTTACTAATTGACAAGCACAAACATACATCCATAACACAGTATCCCATGTCTAAAGTTTAACGGTGTTTTAACGAACAGATTCAAAGTACAATTTTTCAAAGACCAGAGAGACACGAGACTCACCCAGTATGACACCGCAGCTTATATCAACCAGATATGTACAGAGACCAGCAACTGTACAACGACCTTTGTTGTGTACGATTATGAATTACGCCTCCTTCCTGGAATACACCACTTTACTACATCCTGCATGGGCTGCATTCGCAAACTCGATCTGTCGCGCTTCCTGCTAAATCTCCAGATGCTCGCTGTTCCAATTGTCGAATTGCTGAAGCAGCTCAACAAAAAGCTCAATCGGCAGCCGAATCGTGATGGGGACCAAGGAACCCTCAGTGTATCCTACCAGGGAAGTGTTATAGCGAGTCTTCAACTACGTCAGTAGACATACGCCCATAAAGCCAGAAGATGTTTTGGAGTAACCCTCATCTTTACATATTCAGGCTGATCACGCCGCTTCATGGTAATCGTTGAGCAAGCGTCAAGGAAATGTCAGTATTTACTTGTATAAGTTGAATTAACGTTTTGGTCTACGTGTGGATAAACATTATTAGGTTGCGAATATGAATAGGCTATGAACTTAATCATCAGTGTGAATTACATTTTCCGCAGAGATACGCCAATTAATATGTTGCGGACCGAGACATGTGCAGTGCCAAAAAAACAGACTGGGAGATCCTATATTAGGCTAATGAATCGTTAGGTAATGACTCAGTATGATGCACCACTTTACTTGAGGGGCCACAAAAAGGGTAAGTAATCGTAAGATAATGATGAAGTAATGAGGGATACTTAGTAACTACTCAGTATGATGCATCACGTTACTTGAGGGGCCACAAAAACAGTAACTAATAAGTAATTAATAATGAATGAGTCGTTTTGTGCCGTTCACGGCTGGTTCAGAGTTAATCAGGAACGACTCATGAAGAATGTGGTCAGTATGATCGATTCACAGATATTCCTGAATTAGTCATTGCCTAATGATTCATTAATATAGGATCTCCCAGTCTGTTCTCTATATTAACTCATTATTATCTATATAGGCCTCCATTAGGAATTATTAGGAAAGTACTTCTTAACAATGGCACTTCTACGCTAATATTAAATGTTATCAAAAGTAAGTATAACAATATGTACGAATTTCAGCAACATTTCAACAGTATGACCTTTTATTTAATGGTTAATTCTTAATCCTTTCAGGACAAGGCTGGTGTCATTCTTGGTTTTTAATTGCTGTTATCGCCAAGACTATAACAGCCAGTAAACATGATATGGGACATTCTCCTTCTCCTGCACAGTTGCCAAGTCGTCCTGTCTGCTTTACTCAGCAGAATCCTTCCTCATTTTTCATGTGATACTCTTTCCCTAAAATATATCTCAAGAGGAGATTTAAGGAAGGTGCTACACAGACTCATGGGTTAGTTTTGCCCCCTCTGGCTGTCGCCACATTTGTTTGCATAGTTTCCCACTAACTTAAAACTCAACCTATTTTTTAATTGGATTGCATCATTTTAATTAAGGATAGCCTACCTAGTGTTGCTTTAACTGTGACTAGGGTCACACAGATAAAGTACCATTGAAATATATATGAGAGTAAAAGCATAACATATAAAAAATGAAATGACCCATGTGAAGTATTAACACATCAAAGGTTATACTTAAGTACATTACTTCAGAAAAAATAGAAATAAATAACGTACTCATTGCTGCAAAGTTATTCAAATTAGGTGGACCAGAATGGAGGTCTGCTCTGACTGGATTGTCATTTAGGCATATACTGCCATCTGCTGGTGAAAAATATTGTTACAATTGAAACGTTCCACTTCATAAACGGTAAAGTACAGCTAATGTCTTTCTACGTTTTTCTACATTTATATTTTATAATAATAGCGTAGCATGTGAGAAAAAAAGGTGCAACCTTCTGGTAAAACGCACCAGGTCAGTGTACAAAGTATATTTGCAATTTCTGCTCATTGCCTACATTCTGTTCATATGGTGCAGTGTGCGTTATGTTTGGTTCAATATACAAAAACTAAAAGTAAATGTTTTGAAAGTGCCCAAATAGTCCAGACAGCACCAAGCTGTCCATCTCATCAGTTTGGTTGTATTAGACAAGTGGAAACATATATTCCACCATTTAAAACGTGTTCCTTAAAGTTATTTTGTAGAAAAGGCTTCAGTTACGATGCACGTTGTTTCATTACACAGTCAGTGATTTGTATAAAATCTCATATCCATTACATTTTCAATATAATTTGTATTATATTAACAGTACATGTACTGCTATATTTGTAAACAACATAACTTCTTGGCTGAAAGGCCGCAGCACTGCCTTGTGGAGCCAAACACTGAAGCAATGTACACTTAGGATATTTTAATGCTGGCTATTCTTGTTGGATTATGGTGTTTTCATCAAGTAGCCTACATTTTGAACCATTAAAAATACACTTTGTGTCGTAGGCCTAGTAACCAATATTCATCAGCCAAATACAAGACAATACTATTAACTACTAATACGCTGTAGTCAACATGGAAAATGTTATTACGCTATTAATATTATTTAAAACTGAAAAGTCATGTAAGAAGTAATACACAAATGGCTGTCATCAAAAATATTTGGATAGTTGTAAACCAGTCATGGTTGTAAAGCTTCCAAGCACCAAGGCAACAAGGCTGTGGACTTTAACTCATGGATAACTTCATCACAAACTACAGATCAATTGTCTTTATCGAGCAAACCTGGAATACAATAATTCCTTGTCTTAATTTGCTAATTGACAAGCACAAATCTACATCCTTTACACAATATCACATGTCTAAAGTTTAAATGTGTTTTGACGAACAGATTCAAAGTACATTTTTCAAAATGAAAGACACGAAAACTCACTCAATCACTCCCCAGTATGAAACCGCAGCTAATATAGCAACGAGATATGAACAGAGACAAGCAACTGTAAAACGACAATTGTTGTCCCTGTGTTATCAGTTTTATATGTCTTATTGTGTCATACCTTTACGATTATGAAATACACTTCAATTTCTGGAATACACAATTTTACTACATCCTAAATCCATTACTAGTACATCCGATGTCCGAAGAAGAAAAGCTGGATATGTACCCTATGGAAGCCCAGAATGGCCTGAATGATGACCCGAGATGGATAGTGCGCAAGCATACATTAACGACACCTTATCTAACCAACGGAAACTATGCGCTTGCTACAATGTCCACGTGTTGATTAGAATCGGAGGCTGTATGTCATGGATGTATGGTTTATTGTATAAAAACGGAGATGTACATTTGGAAAACATTTTCCCCAAGCTAAATGGGAGGTTGGCTCCCCCTGGTGAAAACAATCAGTAATACACTTTCTTTTAACGGTATTGGTGGTCCCAGCAGAATGAGGACAAAACCCAACCTAAATCATATGAAAATAATGTATGCATATATATTATGTGCCCATATTTGCGTTTTGGAGAATTGAGTCTGAATGCAAGCAGACACACATCACACACATTTTCTTCTCTATTATCTCAATATTATCAATATTTTAGGATGTACAATTTCCCCCTGCAGAAATGTCTGACAAAAGTCAATCCATGGTTTAAGAAGGTGTCTTCCAAAAACCAGGCAACAATCCTGTTTTATAGTCAGACTGTTCTATATACATGAACAAAACGAGTCAAATCGTTCAGGAAACTGACATAGCCACAGACACTCAAGTCACATCACAACTGTTGTTCTGGTGGTTAGGCGGACGCCACGTGACTAACGCTACTTCCTCTAAATCAATGGGCCCTCAAGTCGTTCCGTGTTCTCATGTAATCTTTCACTGGCAGAGGGGATGGCAGGGACAAGGTAAGATGCTGCTAAATGACCCTTCAGGTGGAAATCATTTGAGGTTTCAGGTTGATGGATGGATGTAAGGGAGCGCTTTCCTTCGAGAGACGTACTGGTTTTAGTGTGTGCATGTGTGTGTGTGGTACATGGATCATTATGGGTTCTAATGCTTGTTTTTGAATGAGGTATGATTAATCTTTACTCACTTCAACATTTTGGGCGCAATCTTTAGCTTTTTGCACTCAAATGAGCAGGAAGTGTTCGAACACTGAAAGGAAAAGGTATTAAGACCATATGTGGGGCCCTTGAATTTAAGTGTCGACTCAGGATTACAAAAAAAACTCAAAACACAAAAGTTAGCCTTTGAAATATTACTATAAGACCTTCAAGTTAACATACTACCAACCCCTTTAAGAAACTCTCTCCAGTGCCATAGGCAGATGGGTGAGATTGTACTGTGTGTGGAATCTTGCATGCACGGCATGTGTTGCTTCCGTTGTTTAAGAGGATAAATTTGCTTCCTGTCAATGCTTTCTAAATATACGACACGGCACATCACAAACCCACTTGAAAGTCAATTGTGTGATAACTTGTCTGTCACTGGTTTTATTGCTGGTATAAGGTAGATGAATAGCTGAATCTTTGTAGTTTAAACTGCAATAGAATGCATAGAAGTGGGCATTGGTGCACATTGATAGAAGTTACAACAGAATAATGTAGTTGTTAAAGATTGACATTTACGAATTTAATTTAAATGAGTGATCAAGTTAAGCAACACTGTCTCAGTTGTTACACCTTTAACTGTAAAGTAAGTTTGAGCAAGTTCAGTAATTAAGTTTATATTGTCTTATATTTCCTTATTTACCTTGTATGCAATTGTAATAGGCTAACCGTTAAATGGAATTGTTCTCACTATTTAGATAGTGAGAACAAGCAACAGATCTGTAATATACATATGGAAATTTGATCCGGGCAGGGTGTTTAGTGAACATTACATTTGCAGTAATAGTAATTTTGCATATCCGTTTAAGGTATGCAAAAGCTTGGTAAAAACATGGCGCAGGCCGATAGAGAAAATATGAAATGGATGTGTGGTATATAACTGGCATATTGATATCACAAGAATGTAACACATTGATCAACACACAACATTAATTATTTTGTCACTGAACTGTTACTGAAAATTTAAGGCTATTTTGTAGGTACTGAATGTGGGGCCTATTGGCTATCCATGTTGTTTAGTTTTGCTTTCTTGAGTGGGCTAAAATCATTAGGCCTATAGAAGAATTTTCTCCATTATTAATTATATTTCAATGTTTGTCCAATACATTCCCTACGATAAACATTATTGTTAGTTGACAAACAATTGGCATTATTCAATCACTTTTCCCTTTTTTGCCATTATTATCATTGCTGCCAAATAGTAGGCATACCATTAGTCCTCCTAGTAGAATATAGTAGTAAGTACAAAGAACATGTAGCATATGCTGCAGTACATCCATGAGTGCTTACATGCTTTGTTTTTTTGTGGAAGATGTTGGAAGATGGCTATTTTTTGGTTAGACATAGACACTCAGGTTGCACAAAGACATGTTGCAAGACAATAGCATCGCTGAAGCAATCACAGCACTTAACAGGAACCCAAGATATGCCATTTTAAGGGGGGAAAAACAGCTTTTTGAGGTTATTGTCTGGCTGTAATGCAGAACAAAATGTAACAAATGAGATGCACATAATTAGTGAAATGTACAAATTAATAGAACATTTGAATGCTACATAGTATAGAAGAACACAATAAAAGAAGAAAACACATTTCCTTTAGTCATTCAAATTCAATAAAGAAAGTCACAAGTTAGCAACAGTGCTAATGTATAGCTGCTAGTAGGCGTACGTCAATAATGTGGGCTAAAGCCATTATGTAAAAAAAGAAAAAGTAAAAAGAAACGCTTAAAATAAAAAGAAACGGGAATAATTGGGAATAATACTATTTGATTCTAATGCTTGGAACTGCCCTCAGAATTACCAGTCTACAGAAGGCTGGGAGGCCCCTGGTTCTGCCCCAGCAGCTGACAGGAGCATTGCAAGGCGGCGTGCAGCTGCGGGCGAAGAGCTCTTCCAGCCCCGGAGAACGGCTGAGTCAGTCCAAGTCCATGGTCCTGCAGGACTCAGACCTGCCGCAGAAACCAGTGGTACGTGTGTGTTAAAGCAAAAGACACAAGGGCAGCTCTGTTACACTAATAAATGAATAGAATGTAGCTGTTAGTAGCTGTTATGCTGATAATATGAGATATTAGTGCACTGGTTTGTATTATTATGATAGTCCTCTTGTGTAGTCTTACGTTGTAAGTTGTCAGTCAGCGTTGGTTTATTATGGCATTGTAACAGTTTATATGTGAGTTAACACTTTACAGTAGAATAAGCCTACAGAAACGGCAGAAGTTAACCTTTAGCTACAAAGTTATTCACTTCTTATACAAATAAGCTAGCTCCCGAATAAGTACAAAGTATCCAAGTGATTATATGTAGTTCCTGAATGTGAAATGTAAATTAAGTTAATCAAAAACAGACTACTATTACTACTACTTTACTATTATTGTGCTATTGTTTATAAGTTCAACTTGTGACAAATGCAATTTCAAGGCCAACACGTGACACGATGGACAATTAGGCTAGCTAAAATAGTTAAATAACTTATGGTTAGATATTAGGGGAGATTTATTAACAGTTGCTTACACTTTAAGCAATGACTTTGAATGCATTCCAACAGTGATTATAAAATCGTGTTCTGCCTAAAAATGGTTGCACATTAGGTAATTATCATTAGCCTAATTGTGTTGATCTCAGTTTGACTCATAGTGGGTCCCTGTGGGAATAACATGGGGTGACACAGATACAACAGATGATGCATTTACAAAATGAGCAATCTGCTCCAACATATTTGGTATAATGTATATCTGTGACCGTGATTATCTGCAGCGCCTTGTCCAATCTATTTGATATGGGGCAGAATCATGGTCGATGACACCTGTTCACTGTAAAGCATTCTCTCACAAATAATTTAAACCATAGACTGTATAAAATAGGTTTAAACTTGTGCAGATACATTCATGTTTTATTTCAGATTAGCAAGGATTGCAGCCACAGAGACAATCATTACATTACATTTGACAGCGCAACTCCTCACACTAAATGGACACAGAGTCAAATAAGCAGTGTTTGGGTACAATTTAGCCCCAAGCATACATTTGAAACTCCTTTTGTTTTTATTTTCATGTTTGTGTTCATATTTTCATAATTACGCAATGATACCCTTTGCTTGCTTGGAAGATGCTCAGTCCTGTAATAAGGAGTTTTACCAGAGGGCAGTGAAAGGCAGAGGCTACTGTGTTTAATTAACCAGGATAGTCCAATACAGACTGGAAACGTGGTCGTTAACATTCGCAGCACCGTGAAAGTGTTGCTTTACCATTGCATCAGTGTGCCACTTCAGTGTTCAAAAAGTATTATTATCGCCATAGGTTCCATTGCATTGCAATGCAACACACAACAATAACAAAAAGGTTATCTTATCTCACAAACAGCTGCTTCTGTTGTCATTGCTTTGCATGTTGACAACACATTGCATTATAGAGGAAGGACGGGAGAGAATGACGACATCAAACTTATGAAGCATCCTGTTTCATTAAAATGGACTGAAACAACCGGCATCCAAAGACAAATAGAGAGAGTGAGAGAGAGAAATAGAGATATACTTTGGTCATTGTTTTGCATTCCCAGACGTTCAAAAGCAACGGGTGACCAGTAGAGGGCAGACCAGCACTATACTAGTGGAGTAGTGGCGAGAGAGAGGCCAGCAGACTGCAGTTTTTAATAGGTCTGCCGTCTCAGAAAATTGGAGTGAATTTCATCTCTCCGAGTATTCTTCATGTTCTTACTTGTCATTTTGCTTAAAATGGCGATGCTAATAAATGGACCACAACAACAGTATCAGTTGTGTCGCAGCTATTTAATTCATTAAAAGAGTTTAAATGAAAAACATTGCCAAATGTATTTAACAGCTGTAATGTTTCCATGAACAATATAATTATAGGTTATTTATTTTTGACTCTTCAAATTACTCTCGACAATGTCTTACTCTTCTAGCCACTGTGTTGTTTCTACACGCACGCACACACACACACACACACACACACACACACACACACACACACACACACACACACACACACACACACACACACACACACACACACACACACACAGATTCGGTGTGTGTTCGGATCCCCGTCGACTTTTGTTTGTCTGCCCTGCGGAACGAGCCAGA
>OOFB01036333.1:16350-26429 GCA_900323305.1 Trachyrincus murrayi
ATGCCAGTGCTGGCCAGGGAGGACACGGCGTGGGACAGAGTGCTGGCCCTAAGGGGACACACACACACACACACACACACACACACACACACACACACACACACACACACACACACACACACACACACACACACACACACACACACACACAAAACCGAGGCAGGGGCGACATGGGAGGTCTTAAAGACAACATGAAATTAACTTTGCGGTCTATGTTTGCATATTTGCCAAAGCATTTCCGTAGTATTTCTTTTAGTTTCAATGCTATTCAAATCCACATCGCGACCATGTACACGCATGTCCTGTCAGGCTTAACGATTCAACCAATAATATCATAACAAGTTCCCAGTCTACTTGATACCGACCACCATTGGCTAGCATATTTTGGAATTTTTACATGATCCAATCAAATCACACTCCTCGTATGTTTTGTCCCACACCAAGAGCCTGTTACTGCAAAATATATCACATATATATCACAAATATATCACATTAACAAAGTGAGATACACTCTGAATGCCATTTCACGTTGTCTTTAGAGTCAAAGAGACACTGAAGCATGCCAGGGCGTGAGAAGACATGAAGTCAAAACACAGAAGACGGAGGAAAAGGTCAGATACTTACACGAACCGTGAACTGACAGAGAAAAGCGGGAAAGATACGGAAAGTAAAGGCGACAACTTATCGACAGCTCATCAACGAAAGGTTTAAGAAAACTAACTCATCGAACATTTAAGACAAACTATCTCTTTCGGCCGGTTTCCGGATATTCCCTAGAGCGTATTAACCGAACCGAGGTTAGCCTCGCAGGCCGAGAGGCTTCATTTCTGGGTGAGCTCAATAACCATTCACTCCACCTCAAGCTGCTTTCGTATCTGATAGTAATACAAGGCTACGACGCTCAAGATGGCTCGTTTGCACCTTTATTTACTGTATGAAATGCAGGGTTAGCAGTGAGTGGCAGAATGAAGCTTATTCAAGACTTGAGCTGTGACTGTATGTGTGTGTCTGTCTGTGTGTATGTGTGTCTCTCTGTATGTGTGTGTCTGCCTGTGTGTGCACGTGTCAAGCTGGTGTGACAAAGAGGTAGCAGCCAATTATCAGCAAGAGTCAATAACATAGTGGCGCCCACACTAAAAAGGCAAAATTTGTTTGCGATTCAACAATTATAAATGCTTTAACCACTTAAATACTCAATTGTGTCATTTTCCAGACATCTAAAAAATGTGTAGAAACATTGTTTTCCGTTTTAAGCAAAAGCAAGCCAGCGACTAAACAGAGTGAGGTTAAACAATAGGAAGAAACCCCAGACAAACTCAAGCTACTGCGTGCCGGTCATAAGACCCGACGGCCACAAGCCTCTGTTGTCTTACCTGGGAGAGATCCGGAATGTCCCCACGATCGATTCCGACTTGCTGTAGGGGGGGGGCAGGGGGCCGGGAGACAACAACAACCACACATGAGCCGTTGAAGACAGAACACAATCCAAGGCATTCATACAGAAAGACAATCCAAGATGCCCCCGAGGTAGCGCCCTAACTTGCCTCTGCCACTTTGAGGAACTCTGAGATTCTTGTCATCCGCGTGAGGAATTTCTTGTAGATGTCAAGACCTTCTTTGCACTGGACTTTCTTCATGTCAAAGTACTTCTCTGTTTTGCATACGAGCAGAGAGGCAGCGTGGTCATTACCACACGATCGTGAGAAACCCATAGCGGCATTCTCTTTGTAATGACAGGGTAAGCGTGAGAACAAAAACCTATGAATGCCACCAACACATTGTTATGCTTTGTGCAACATGCAGGAAACCATGTACCATACCATCAATAAGGACAACAGACCGACAACAGAACTGACGCTACTACACTATTAAATCTGCACATCTTCTTCAGCAAGGAGCAGAAATGGCAGACAAAGCCTGTGAAACCCAGCCCTGAAAATGTGTGGAAAGGGGCATGGTTGGCATGCACAAACAGAAGAGCCCTAAACAGCATATTAAAGTGTAGGTGAGGAATGGACAGGAATTCACAACATCTCTTTAAAAATGTATCTCTTCGAAACAGCCTTGTTGTTGTTGTGCGTGCATGTGGCGCAAAATGACAAAAGCCTGACAACCAAACATTGACCCGTCATAGCATTGCATCAGGGAATTACTTGTTTATTTCAAATTGTTGGGGTTTTTTGTCAAACCTTGATGCGGACATATGATTCATATGGACATATGATTTTATAGGACATATCAGACGTTGTTTGGAGAGGATAAGTCATGCTAGCCCTTACCCAGCAGGTTGATGATGCCCTCGTTATAGGCGGCAAACAGTCGGATGGCGTCTTTGAACAGAAGCATGAAGGCCGCGTTGATGACGCCATTCGTCAGTTCGTTGGCGTTGACCTGTGGACGCGCATCGAGAGTGTCAAGACAGTTGTGATCACATGGAGGACCATGTGATTGGACCAATTGCCAATCCCAGATAATAATCAATCAAAGGAAATGGAGAGGGATGCTGGGGGTGGTGAAATTTCCCCTCACATTGAAGTCCAGGAGGACGTCCATCTGGTTCTGTATGATGGGGATGGTCTTCAGGAGCTTCTCTGTGTTCACGGTCCTCATCACGCCATCGGATCTACGCCAAAAAATAGGGAACCCGATCAAGAGAGGGTAGGGCACAATCTACAAGTGTATTCTCAACAATCTCCAGCGGAAAGCCAACCCCTTTTATTGGAAAGCAATATATTATATTGATCATGAGCTTTTTCAGGGAGTTGCATCATCACAATAAAAACGTAGCCCGTGTGCCTTCTTTCTGCAACAATGTTCAAAGTCGAGGAAATACTGACAAATAAAACAAGCACCACTCATTACCCTCGTTTGACTTTGGTGAAGTCGAAAGCGACTTGTCTGTAGGATACAGCCTTCTCGTTTAGGTAGCGGCTGTATCTCCTGATGAACGTAGACATGTCATAGCCTACGTCAGATAACAGCACACAAAGTAAAGAGAGGTTAACACAGATCGATTGACAAAAAGACAGAAGCCCACCGTGGCATGTGGCATATAGAAACACTGACGGGCCAACGGCCATGTACCTTGTAGGCCACTTTTGTCCAAAAAGTTGCTGAGGTTGAATAGCGTGTTCCTTGAAGCCAGGTACTGTATAAATCTCTGCAAGAGAAACGCAAGGTTGCCATTTTTGCTAGCACAAGACAGTTATATGGTGCAATGTGCAAAAAGAGTTACATTTTTTCCATCTTCAGTCACGTCTCAATGAGATCAAGTCTCGGGCCAACTGTGGTAGACATTCAAGGGGAATGGGCGGTGAAGAAGAACATCTAATATCCACGCACTAGCCCTACCTCGTTGCCGTAGACCATCAGGTGGTGCGTGGCCGTCAGAGACTTGAACACCACCACCCAGCTGGTGCTGGCAGTCCTCTCAAACAGCGTGTCGGCCAACTGGGGGATGTTCACGTTCATCTCGTTGGTGCACTGAATCAGATCTGAATGGGAGAAAGGAATATATAAGGAAAAAATTATAAAAACGGAAAAAGACACAGACACACAGACACACAGACACACAGACACACAGACACACACACACACACACACACACACACACACACACACCCACCCTCCCTCCCTCCAGGGAAGCATGCAGTGTATAGCAGCAACACGTGCTTTGTCCAAATAACAAATTTGCTCAGAAGCTTCCAGAAAAAAAAGGGAGATGCGAGTAAAAGCCAGAAATGTGGAGGTTAACTGAGGTTCTGTACACACAGTTCCTGAAAGCAAATACACAGAAACAGTGGACACGGATCCACACCACCCATCCCCCCCGGCTTCCTCCACCATTCCTCACTCAGTCAGTCAGTGGTTTGAACTAAAAGCGTTACAGGTATCGCCTGAACAAATCCAAAAAGGTTGGCCTGGAGCAAACTAAAAGCACCACTATTTGGTGTAGGCGGAGAGCATGAATGCCAGGTGAGGTGTCGTGCAGCTATCGTCTGGCCTGTAGTGACACGTGAATGACTACCGATTTTGCCTTTCCGTCACAACCGTGGAACCGACCTGTGAGGTTCTCTCGTCAGGCGACCCCGTGCATTTCCACAGGGTTCCTTCCTTCCTTTTGCACCAACTTGGCACTGATACCACAACACAAGCCTTTGAAATGAGAGTACATGTGATAGGTGAGGATGTGCGTTTTCCTGCCCTGTGCTGTCAACAACAGATGAGATGCTGGGCGAGCACACAGCAGACTTCAAAGGAGAAGTTAAAGGGGAATTTCACTTTAAAACACTTCTGGGGTGATTTTCTCACCTACCTGGGCTTTTGTGTGCCCCCCAGACAGTTTTCAGGTTGCTTGCTTCAGTATTTTGATATTTGATACCTGTCTAAGAAACCCCCCCCCCCCTCCAATAGAAGCCCATTCAACATCAAACTCCACGTTAGACTCGTTGTAAACACACGTCCCTGCTTCTCATGATATTGTCCTTCTAATGAATGTGTCCACCTTCATTTTTCGATGTTAATATTTTACGGTGTTTTGTTGGTTTCCTTTACAAATGCAGGAAGTAGACCAAGGCAGTTTAGAGTCGAACTCGAGGATGTACATCATCGCGCGACGAAACAGTATTACTACTAGCGAGCGAAACCGAAAATGGACGAAGGAGGATTTAGTTTTTGATCATGGGATTGCAGTGCCCTATCGATTGGAGCCGGAATACACAGAAGAAGAGCTGGCTGATTTGCAGGCTGATGGTGTGAGACAGAGTCAGGAGCGGGTCGAGATTGAGGATAAAGTAGGTCTTTGTTTCTAATGTTAGACATTTAAAATGAAATAACAAATCGAAAAATGAAGGGCAACACATTCATTAGAAGGACAATATCAGTCATGAGAAGCAGGGACGTGTGTTTACAGTCTTGAGTCTAACGTGGCGTTCGATGTTGAATGGTCTTGAAGACGTTACATTCCCCCATGGGAATGTCTAAGAGGCCGTTGTGGCCCAGGTGAGGGCCTCTAACACCTTCTCTTTCATGCAGAAGAAAAACAAAATCACTAAATAACATCAACAAATAAAAGTATTTAATAAGGCAGGTGGACGACCACAGCGACAACTATTCATTCAATTTGTCTGGATCCATATGGTGAATGTTCAGGTGGAAGCTGAAATCCCCGCTGTGCCAGTAAAAGCAACTCTAGACTGTGCAGCGCTAGCCAAGGAAGTGGGTGGGCATGTGTGTGATGGCACGCACAAGGGGTTTTCTGACGAGAACAAACCCTCGTCCAGTAAAGACCGCCTGCATCACCGTCCGGACTAGACAGACTCCCCTTGCTCACCGTCACATCATCACATTGACTATGACTATTCAGGCCATGTGATCTTCATCCACCGTCCTGTTAATCCTCGGCATCGATGTAGTGATAATCCACGGCTCCACTGCCAGCCAAGGCGTGCTTCTTGGATGGCAGAAGACAAATCTTGGAAGCACTTCCTGCCATCCAATGCTCCCGATAATAAAATATTCATGGCCATCAGATGCCATGCTTGGCAGATAACGCAACTGAATATTGGAGTGAAATGCATACGGTCATACATGTACTCTGGAAATATTATATTGCTCTACCATTGGTCGATACAGGAGAGGAGGCGGTTCACAGCATTGTGGTGCCCTGGCAATGCTGCAAATACCCAAGTCACAATCATTAATTAGTCACCGTTTAGGGCTCATTAGACTAAATGTTAACCTCTCACAACACATGAATAGATTTTCTAATGTCACAGTGTATTCTGGAAGCCAACACCTAGTCACAGGGTGCCCGGGCTGAAGCAGTGGGGCCTGCTGGGTACATGGGTGGTCCCTCCGTGAAACATCCTCAGTGTTTGTTTGAATGCAAAACACAAAAGGGCTTTTTCACCAGCTTTTTTTTTGTGTGCACACAATGGGCCACCCATGTGACAACAAAAGATCTTTTCACACAAGACAGAAATGACATAGCGATAGCGGGGACCGCAAATACAAACTCTACTCGTAGCCCACACTGGCAGAACGTCTACTTTCGACGCCTGTCCGGACGGACCACAGCTAAACTTTCTCGTGTCAGGCGCAGACAAAATCTCACACCATTGCCACGGAAAGTTAACAAGACTGTCGAGCATGCCTTTACACTTCACTTGATGCCTAGTTTAGACTTTGAATGCAATTTTCCAATAATTACTTTTGACTAAAAAGGGATTTGCTGTACATGATTAAATCAGAAGCACTCCAATTTGCTGAGAAGAGGGAAAAGAGGTGGACTCAGTAAACAGTAAACCCTCTTTAACATATGGCTATAGACCTATGCTTTGAGAACCCTAGCTGTTGCTTAAACACCACTAGGTTTGATAATTAAAAGACAAACAAAATCAAACAGACATACAAATAGGCAATACAACTTCACCAGGTCAGGATTATTAATAGTGTATCACTGGCCCAGTTTAGAGAAATAAATACATCCATAATTAAATAGGCCAGGACATTAATTCCATGTATTTATCATTTCTGTAGTTCGGTTTTATGACAAATTACAGCCATTTCTCAAATGGAATATTCTACCACTGACTATTACAGAAACATCGAGATGAAGCCAACGCTCATCAGCGCTCAAATGGGGTGTTCACCCTCACTGTACATTTGTATGGGAAGTGACCCAAAATGGTCCAGGTGACAGGTGAGATGAAGACCACTCAAGCCTGTGGTTTTGTTTGCTTTTTTTTGCAGGTTGGGCGGGCTTGGCCTTTGGTTGCCTGGCTACCGTCAGGAAGTGAAAGTAAAACCGTGCAGCTGGTGAGTATCGCACAAGGGCCCAGTTGTGAGATTCAGTGAGTCTGTCGGTTGTTGCGTTCATGGAGGAGATCCAATGAGGAAATGCTTGAAAAAGGGGGTGAAGGGTTTGAGTGGCCCAGTAGTGTGGTTCCTGCATCAGACAGACGCAGGCTGTAGACCGCTATCAGAGAGCAGTGGCATTTCCTCCCACATCCCCGGAGACACGGGCTTAGTAATATAAAACATACACACCAGAGACGCACCGCAGATTTTGCCAAAATCAGAACAGAACTTGTACTCAGAACGGACAGCTGAATCTGAGCAGAATAAACTCGAGGACATGTCGACTCCAAAAAGGATTACCTTCTCTAAATTGCCGCCCTTAACTTAAGACGACAAATGATCTCACAACAATGTTTTCTGTTCTAATCTTAATGTCGGCGTAGCATTTGAATAGAAAACAAGAATCATAAAGTAGAGGATAATATCAAATGGGACGCATTTACTTCAAAAGACCCTGTCTGAGCCTCAATATACAGCTAGCAACTAATCTAAGTAATCTAAGTCTACATGATTGTAAAACAGCAACAGAATGGTGTCCATATGTTCCTTATTTATTGAATCAACTTAATTGACATGGCATTTGTACTCAAGAGTAAAGATGGCCATAGCACGGAGCTATCAAACAAAACCAGAACTGCTGGATAAAATAATTGTAAAAAGGGTTCACCAGATAGATGAAAGCCCTTCATGTTTGTAGATACTATGCAAGGGGACCACCATGGAGGAGGAACTATACAAGGCTGCGATAACATTTAAGTACGAGTTTTGCAGTGTAAATTGGTGCTTTACCACTTGATGTTGGGAGTTGTAATTTAGGCTTATAAAGCAGCTTTGCCAATGATGGGCCATTCTTCATGGTTGGGTGTATGGCGAATGAAATCCACAGTCAAATGGATCTACTAAAAAAAAAAAAAGGACATGATTGAGAATTTTCTTCCAATGGCCAATGCTTGTTTTGGGATCATTGCATACTCTTGTAGTCAACAACCTAATTGACAGGAAGTGGATCAAAAGCAATCCAAGCCAATCTCACTTTCGATCAGCTCGACTCCCTTGTGTTCCCGGAAAGAATTATGTAATGACTTCCTGTTAGCCATTTTCCCCGTGGCGATCCCTAGACTCGCCTCAGGAAATATCTTTCCCATTATGATCCCGGTACCCAGGATATGATTCAGGCCATTGTGTACACAGTGCCCGAGAAACTATTTCAATACAGGCACATACTTTACAGGAGGGACAAAACACTAAAAATAAAACCTAGGTCAAAGGTGACTGCAGTGCAATTGCTACTGATTTCGACTGTAAACGATTCCCACATGATGTCACTTGCTGAACATTTGGTACTGTTCATGTGGAGGGATTGTAGCCGTTGGCTGAGCTTTAAGGAGGTCAGCTGAAGGGTCCAATGGTACAGATAATGGACTAGCCTGTAGGTTACATACAGGAAGATTTCTTTCAGTCAACTTTGTGCTCAAACCACCTCAAACTAAATCACAACACTTGCAGTCCCACCAGAAATGAACAACTAGTCTGTAACTGACAGTTCCCAACAGACCTGCTGGTGGACAGTGTGTCTGCAACTTTTTTAAAGGGACTGACATATGATGGCTTTGCAATCACATGCCTTGTAGCCTGGGCCATACCATCTTGAGATATGGGGGGGGGCGTGAAGCTACAGTCATAACCCAAAAGGAATGCAAACACCATGAGAGCCACCAAGCCAACCCATTGTTTTACTTGGAAAAGAAACAAAGAAACATTCATAACTGAGGCACTGTAGAAGTCAATGCTACAAGAACTACAAGACGCTGGTAGGGAGACAGCTGGTAGTGACACAAGTGTAAAGGATATCTTGGACCAAAATAAACACAAAAATAGGGAAAGGAATCTTATTTTCATTCATCGTTCTCCACCTCTAGCAATACCCACACAACTCCTCCATCCGGCACCATTTTGTCATTCCATGTCCAAATGCAACAGTCTTATAAGAAAACAGAGTTTAGCACAGCCTGCATGCTAAAACCTGGTGTGGACAATGTCAGTCACTGCCAGCCCATGTAGACTCTCAGAGTGTGACCACAACTCCAGCGGTCAAGAGTTTAACCAGTGCCAGACAGCGGCGAAGTGGACGAAAGCCAGACCACAATCCCCACAACAGGTGAGAGATGAATGAGAACATTCAGAGCCCCCAGTTTCAGACCAAAACACATTTACATGCAAGTCTGGGACGTGTGTGAGATTTTCAGCAGGTCTCCCTCTCTCTCCCCCTCTCCTTATTCTAGGTTATGGCAGTGAACTTGCAGGGAAAGCGCTTACAAGTGAATCAGCCAAAGTAAAGGCAAGTGACTTTATTTCTCCACATTATTTGTCGATCTACTAAACAGTTGCCAATAAGAAAGCACTCCTTATTCTTGTGTAGGTTATTGAAAGTTGTACTAAACCTTTGTTTATTCATTATTTTGGTTTCCAATCAAAAGCACAGGTTTTGGGACCTCGTCCGTTTTAATAGGTGACTTAAACAACGGAAATTAATATAAAGGAGTAGTTTGGCACACAATAGAAAAGCACTCCTTTAAAAACAGGATACCATGTGTTAACCGTGAGGTTTTCCTGCTAAATGTTTAACTTTGGATGATTGGTATGAAACTCAATTCCATATCCAATTGACAAAACATGAACATACGCTGGTCCCACTGAGTTTACCAGTGTGACAAATACAAATGAACACCATGACATTAGCCAGGCATCCATGTACATGGTTTATGAATCATAGGGTGAAGTTGCACAGCCTCTGAGGTCAAATAACAACAACAGACCTTTGAGCAGTTCTGCAACTTCGGCGTGCCTATAGGTTTACATGATGATAATTAACCCATCCAAGCGGCCGAGAAACCGTTCTGAACCACTGTCTCGGAGCAAACAAACAAAACAAAAACACATATTACAAAAGGGTATTTCACACCTAGTGTAGCCAAACAGGAAATGGAAATAACTGAAGTGTGGCCCTCTGTTTTGACTTTCACCAACTTCTACCTTTCTGCTTGGTTGTAAATTCTCCGTTTAGCAAAAAAAATAACAAGAAAAAGCAGGCATGTGACTGACGTTTATCTAGCATGGTCGTGTTAAAGAAGAATGCCCAGACTGGGAAGGGCTTCAAAATCAAGGAGCCAGCCCACTGGATCATATCTCACCTTCACATCAGACAGGAAGAAGACAGC
>OOFB01036333.1:26449-55912 GCA_900323305.1 Trachyrincus murrayi
GGGGGGGGGGGGGGGGGGGGGGGGGAGAGCCTGGGTTGGTTTTAGGGGCTAGCGTAGACACACCGCTGCTATTTCAGGCCGTGCAGGAAACTTTCAACACAAGTGCGTCACCCCCTCTCCCTCCCTCCTTAAATACCTCCAAACGGTGAGCGAGAGGGCTCTTGTGAGAGCACTGCCTTGCATCAACTCTCTAGATTAGTTTGTACCAGACATCTGGGCCCGCAGTAACTCGTTTGGCCATTCACGGCAGAGTAGCGTGTGAGAGCAGCGGGATTGGTGACGGAATGGTCCGTTTTGCGCGCTCTCGTCGTTTCTGTTTCGCATGTTCTTAAGACAAATGGTAGTGTAGCCAATTCTAAAAATAGCGGCCAAGTGGACACCACGTCATGTTCGAGGAAATAGGTAGGTTCTCGAAATAAGCACTCTGGGAAGAAGAGGTATTTTAGGGTGCATACGAACTAAGGCCATTATATAGATACAAGAGACACCCCATGAAGTACACCAGAGGGACATTTATTTTTACAGATTATTTTCTATCAACGTGTGAAGCATTAAGATTTGACAATTTCTGAAATTGACATAATGTTGCACATCTTAAAAATAGTAGCAGCCCAATTAAGAGATGGTGAAAACACCTGCACACATCCGCCACATTAAAACAGGTAGGCTGTCACTCACTATATCATCATAGATGCACCGGCTGACCCTTCCTTGTAGATAATGAGCATTACTGCCCCATTTTGAAGCAGAATATATACATTTTAGGCATTCCATGTCAAAGGAATAGGAATGCATAAATAATTAAATCTAATAAATAAATAAAAAAGATTCATGGTACTTGAAAATGTACTTGTTCTAATGGTTAAATACCAGGATAAAAAATCTGTTTTGGTCTTTGTTCTCAACCACAAATGCTCTGTGTGCCACGGTAAAATGAGTACATCAATAAAGATAAACACAGGACTGTTGATCCCAAGTATTGTCATCCACACCCACACAAGTCATTCTAAAGTGTGTGATGTTTATAATGAATGAAGTTAAAAAGAAAAAAGAACAGTAGGCCTAAACATTGAATTAATTTTGAGTCATTCATTCACCACTCACAGCAGTCAATCCACACAGTCCAAAGCCATATTCTGGAATCATGTTGGACAATGAGGCTTTGCACTGATGTGACCAAAACAGATTTTTTTTAGATGTGACAGCTAAAAAAAGAATGATCAATTTGGCCATTACAGTTCTAGGGTTCAGAATAACTGCAGCAGAGGGCAGGGGCTGAATATGATCCATTTGACTTGCAAAGAGGTCAGTCCCTAATAGCCCACGTACAGAGAAGCCTGAGAACAGACAGTGGCTCAAACAGAGCCAAATGTCAGGAAGTGTAAAAGGCTATGTCAACTAGCCGGTAGTCAAGCTCTTTGCTTACAACACTGAACACTAACACTCATTATCCTCCCAACTGAAACAATGTACTTCTGAAAACAAACTAGAATACTAGTAGTTACACTAGTTATTCTGTTCGCATAATGGTTTCCAGAACAAAAACACACACAAAAAAACACCTTTGTTCACGACACTGTTTTGGAACAGAATTTCACCCAGCAGGTATTTCTTTCTGTTTCAGTTTGGTAGGGCAAGAGTAAAAAGCAACACAAGCAGCACTGTGGGCGTCTGGTGTGGTTGATGGTTTCAAGACAAGTTTAACGGTGCAGTCAAACGGGGGCCCCTCTGGGAGACACCGTGCCGAGTCTAGAGTGCATGTTGCTCTTTAAAGTTGGAAGTATTTAACACGTTACAAAAAAATTTTTTTGAAAGTGTACAAAATGACACACACACACACACACACACACACACGCACACACGCACACACGCACACGCTGGTGTTATGAGTAGGCCTCACTGAGAATCAAAACGAGGATGTGACAACAGAGAGTCTATGGGGGGTGAATGCGAAACAATGAAACAACATACGATACTTACAGTCCAAATGTTTCTTTTTTGGCCCCATAATTTCATGCGTGGTTGCCTTGCATACGGTTTTGGAGACCGCCGAGCCGGTGACACTGTGTTGCGCCGCGGTGATCCTGTCTGTAATGCTCTGCCCAGACATCCTCACAGGTCCAAACTATTAACCAAGATATGCTTCTTATTCTTCTTATTCTTATTTAATCCAGTGGATCTCGTCTTCTTATGTCGTTCCCACCTGACACAAGAGAGAAGGAATAGTAATGAAGAGAGAAGGAATAGTAATGAAGAGAGAGAAGGAATAGTAATGAAGACGACCGCCGGCGTGACGGTTCACTTGTAGCCCATCGGTCGGATAACACAACGAGGTAATCGTAATATTAGGAAACTGCAGTAACGACTGATTATATTATATTATATTGTAGCCGAGCACCACAGGATACGAACCAGAGTCTCTCGATGGATTTCAAACGTCTCCGTCCCTCACCCTCTCTCTCTCTCTCTCCCCCATGTAATGTCTTTCTCTCACATTGAATCCCACTTCTTTCTCGCTTCCTCTGTTCCCACACCGACTCGCACTGATGTCGCACCGCCTCCCCCTGCTGGCTTTAAATGGACTGGAGGTTTGCAGCGAAAATGGCGGGGGCTGTTTCCTGTCTCAACTAACCCCGGCCTGTCTCAACTAACCCCGGCCTCTCCCAACTAACTCCGGCCTGTCTCAACTAACCCCGGCCTCTCCCAACTAACCCCGGCCTGTCTCAACTAACCCCGGCCTCTCCCAACTAACCCCGGCCTGTCTCAACTAACCCCGGCCTGTCTCAACTAACCCCGGCCTCTCCCAACTTTACAATAACAGCGTCAACCATAAAGCAAATGTTTAAAAGATGGCGGCTTTCTTATTTGACATTCTAGCTCACATGGTATGAACTGACTTACCGTCAGTGTGTGGAGCTCACAGTATCCACCAGACAGGGTCTAGTGGTGCTGGGGGGGTTAGGGTCTAGGGGTGCTGGGGGACATCCTCTGAGGCGTCTGAATCCGCTGGAATCTGGACAAAACATGGCAACGGGGGTGCTACGACGGGGTCTTAATCGTTTCAAAATCAACCACGTTATGAAATACTAAGACTAGATACTAGATTAGTATCCATGTACGTGTGCTACTTCTGTTCCATGTGGATGCGAGGTCTTGAATGTGGATGTTGGATGTGAATAGCCAGGAGAATGGTAAAATGCTACTCATAACCGAGTTCGTATCGGACAAGTATGGAATATCGCTAACGGCATGAACCATGAATCGGCAATGAAACTGAATAAAAATGCAAGAACAAGTGTTAATAAAGTGTTAACATAACTAATTTTTTACGTCCGTCTAAGCAGATCCCTGGTGGTCTAGTGGTTAGGATTCGGCGCTCTCACCGCCGCGGCCCGGGTTCGATTCCCGGTCAGGGAACTCATCTTTTGCCCAAGCAAAAAGTATCTTCTACTTCTTGCCGTATGTACTTAATTTTCGCAGACAATATCAATCACGCATCAAATACTGCACATTCAGTGGAGCTCCAAATAGCTAATGATCCATTGAATGGTCCTGAAAGATATTGCATCTCTTTAGAGTACTACTGTAGGCCTAGACTAATATTTAAATACGTGAAATCCAGGCATACAGTATGTAACCCTATTATATGCAGTCTAACCCTAACCCTAACCCAAGTGCACGCAAAATGGCCAAAATATATGTAACAGGTAGACTGCAGCCACACCATATTGGTATTTCTCAGTTAACTGATTCGTTCAAGTATTGTTGTTGTGTAAGAGTTATTATCAATTCAATACATTTGAAGTAGGCTGTATTTAAACTCGGGAAGAATCGCTCTATTTCAGCTCGTTTGAGGCACGGTGCTCACCAATTAACCGAACTGTGCTGCCATCTAGTGGTCACAATAGTTCATGCAACAATCTCACTGCAATAGGTTCGAATGGAACTTCACACATTAAAGCTCACATACATATATGACCATTCATTTGTTCATATTTATCATAATACAAACATGGTAAAACAGTAAGATGTCGGATGGATATTTTCCCTGAGTTCACAGACAATTTTCACCTGTGGCTGGTCAACTTGCGGCTTACCATGGGAGAAGGTTAGTTAAAGTAAAAACCTCAAAAAGGTTAAAAGCTACCAAGATGTGATATGGATATACACATCCTGACTACGTACAGTGGCGTCTTCATGGCACTTCACAATGTGAATGTGTAATAACATAGCAAGGTATGAAACATGGAAAGCTGCCCATGGGATCCTTTCATATTGTTTAGCTATGAGGCTGGGGAGGGGGGGACATGGTGCTTTCAACACCCTAAGCATGTTTTTCTTCCAGACACATCCGTCTAATCTAGGGCCTAATCTAGGGTCTAATCTAGGGTCTAATCTAGGGCCTAATCTAGGGTCAAATCTAGGGTCTAATCTAGGGCCTAATCTAGGGTCAAATCTAGGGCCTAATCTAGGGTCTAATCTAGGGCCTAATCTAGGGTCAAATCTAGGGTCTAATCTAGGGCCTAATCTAGGGCCTTGGGGAAAATAGGAAATACGCCCTCTAGCTACTAATTCAAATTTGATTGACATTCCTAATGTAAACTATTCAGGAAAAAAAGGAATGTGTTAATTATGTTGCCGGGCGGATTAGCTGAATCTTGTCTTGCCAAAATTAAGTGTAAATACAGAAATACACAGAAGCAATATGATTTTAGATTTTTTTTCCCAAAGTACATGTTTGGTTAAACAACGATTAAGCAAACAAAGTAAACACAATGACGGCTGTTTCCTGATTCATTCAGGAGCCCCAGGTTCCAATTACCAGCTTGTCAGAAGTGAAGACACAGCTTTCTCTTTAATCAGACCCAGAGAACATTAATATACCAAACATGTTGCTGTCTGGAATCAAGGTTCAGTGAGGACAAAATGAAAGCTTTTATTTTAGCGTGGAGAATGCTCTTGACCAGGAGGTGGAGTCGGAGGCCATTAAAAGGCAGGACTCCATATTCACTCTTATAACAGCAGCTCAATGCAAATACAAGATGCCCAAATCTGCAGGCAACCAGGTGCTTCGGAAAAATAGTCGAAGCCAACAAATAAATGGTGGGAAGCTGGAGAGAAACTGGACTGTTACCTTTACAACAGCTGATATTGATAAGAAGAGCAACAGCCCGTAATACCCCATATAATTAAATCCCAAAAAGGACAATGAACAGTTACACCAACAGCCCCAGCACCACCAACAGCCCCTGCACCACCAACAGCCCCTGCACCACCAACAGCCCCAGCACCACCAACAGCCCCAGCACCACCAACAGCCCCTGCACCATCTGTTTGCTATCGTGAACAGTTTGTATTTAATTTGAACATGTCTCATGTAACGCACGGATTAACCTACGAACAAATGAATACAAATAAAGGTAAATTAATCAGAGTTTACAAAGTGCAGATGATTTGTAGATCAGTTGCTTACAGTTAGTTCGTTGACCAGTTAGTTACAGAGCAGTCATGAGATGCGTTTTGGAAGGTAGATGAGATTTTGGAAGGTAGAAACTAGAAAAAGACACCAATTTATTACGAATACTTTTTTTTGTGAATCAGCTATTTGTAACGTTTGAATCGACCGATACGTGTTACATATGATCGGTTGGGTGTGTATCAGTCGTTACATCCCTAGCAATCTGTAATACTTTTGAATACCAAGGACATTAGAGATCTGCAGTTACTAAGATTGGAATGTTTTATTCACCTTTTTATTCAACCATCATGTGTGGGTTATGCATTTAAAATCTAGTTAGGCCTATCTTACATGACATTTTAATACATTGTAGTCTTCCAGTCAAACAAACATCACTGAAGAAGCACACAATTATTTCTTCTCATTTCATTCAACTGGTGCGTAAACAGACACACAATAAGCCTTGTAAATATGTAGATAAGATTCAAATCCCATTATGAGTGAATTAATGAAGGTCTTCGGTAGGCCTACCCATGAATGCAAAACAAATTTGACTTCTCAAAATAAAATAAATGCATCCCACTTTCGTCATCCAGGTTTTTAATTCAAGGCTTACCCCTTCAGTATTTTCTTCTGAAGAATTGACCAGCATCAGACTTTCAGCAAAAGCAAACTGGAGATATAGACAGTATAATATCATTGGTGTAGGCTACGTTAAACGTGATCATGCAACAACCCTCTTATGTAAGAGAGGTTTTCATTGACCTACACACTGAGGATTTAAACATGTATAAGAGCTTTGTTCACCACCAGTAGTGAACATCACGTTGTCTTTGCGGATCGACTGTCATCGTTTTTTTCTTCGTCTTATCGATAGCTGAGGACGTGGGTGTCGTTGATTCACAGGTGGGCTCCACAGCAGACGTAGGCCTAACTCATTTCGCAGTATGATATAGAAATCGATACAGTAAGCAATGAATGTCGTTATGTGACGAAAAAGATCAACGCTTTCCTTTCGAACACCTTGACGGGAATACAATACATCCTATTGGGGAGAATGCGTTTGTCACGTATATAATGGGCCCCTGTCCTCTGGGAGGCTTAGCTTATACGCGGATACTCTCCGAGGGACTCCGCGAAAGGATGCAAAGACTCGGGAACCTCGTGTTATTTGTGCCAAGTGATGACATTTCACCAAACAAAAGGCCAGAGACGTGCCCTTTCATGTCTTCAAAGACGCAAAGTCGTTTGTGTGCCATTCAAAGACCCAAAAGATGGCATCCAGTCTAGATTGATTTCAGCCTGGATAAAAGACGCTCAGTGTGTTTTTTTGCTGACGGTAGTGCTAGAAAGTGTTTAGCAAGACTCTGGAGTCGTATCGTAGTGTTGGGAATAATGTGATTCATTGTTTTCTCTGACCTTATCCGTGTATTTTAGTTCCCACATATGGGAAACAACGTATCGTGACATGCTTGATCTGATAAGATCTTATCAACGCTGTTTACATTCCCTTTGCCAAAGTGTGAGGAACTGGAATAGCCTTCCCACATACTTTGAATCTTACTTGATATACACAGCCTCATGTAGGGAAGAGATATAGTAGAGATACAAAAGAGATAGGTCTACAGGTATAAGACTGTTCACAAAGCTACTCAATGAATATCGAGTAACAAAATCGTTTTTACCAAACACTGGACAAATGAATGTGTTTAGGTAGTCCTATTATAAATGTTAAAAATAAATTAATATACATGAAGCAAAATCAAGGACAACAGCACAGGTTAGTGTAGTGAGTAAGTTCATGGTTATCATCACGAAACATGGTCAGTCACTGAAATTAGATTAAGAAAGACAATATTATTTTGATTTAGATTTCTTTACATTTTATGTCACACAGAAATAAATGGATTAAGTTCAAGTTTCAAGTTGAAAGTTTATTGGTCACATCACAGTTTACATTTTACAACATAGAGCAGTGAGTGAAAAACATTATGTGCTGGCCCCGACAGCAGACAGCAGTAATTGAAGAAAAAAAGGAAAAAATAGATAAAAAAATAGAATCTAAAGATAAAGTTAGAAAGTTAGAAATACAGTGAGGAAATCCCTATGTTGATAATGCTGAGGGTGAATGGATTTTATTCTTGACACTTAACATTTAGTAATTTATCAGACCCTTTTTTTCCAATGCACTTTTAACACTTTTATCCAAAATTCTACTCAAGTTAAATACGAAACACTAAACTCAGCCTTGACATTTCTAAACACATTTTTTTGGAAGAGCATAGTAGGTGAATTAATTAAATCAAAATCAAAATAACAATAAGTCATTGGGGGCTCACAACTGTACTTTACCACAGTAGTTCAGCCGGTAAGTATGTTCCGCCCCTGCATTTCAGACCACACTGTATTCCCTGATCAAAGAGAGAAATATCAGGTGCAGTCTATTGTAGCCTGGGGGAAATCAACAATAGCTGTTGATTTCATACTCAGCCTTTCCCACACATGAAAAAAACAACCGCCGCAACAACACAAGTACTGTGAAAACCGACAGTAATTCCGTCCTAATCCCATTTACAATTTTCTCTGGCCATGCATTACTATAGCAGTAATGTAAGAGCTCCTGTAACACGAATGAGGACTTGCACGACACATGCCATTGTGTGGTTATACATAGATACAGACCGAAATGCACTGGGAGACCAGGGTTAGACGAGGCCAATCTCCCTTGAATGTGCCATCTGATGAAAAGGTGCTTTTGACCATCATTTGTTCAATTGTCGTAATTCTAAGATGCTCCCAAACTGATAAGAGCCACCATCAACCCAGCCATTAGCCTATAGAAGGATGCCATTCTAGGAAAGACAAATGAATGGATGAATCATTGGCGTAATTGAGGTCTTTGGGTAGCTTCTCTAGATAGCCATCAGTCTGTGATGAAACGATGTATTCTATGCCTTCTCCGGGACTCTGATTGTAATTCACCCCAGATTAGACATCCTTAAAAATACGAAATTGCCGTCTCCTGCAGATCCTAAGTTAAATATCGCTGCGGGACAGGTATTCATTCAAAATGTCTTGAGATGCTTGAGTGTGACTCATTTGCAGTTTGGTTCCTCGCTGCGACTTCCAACTTGCGAGCCATGCAGTATTTAGCAGAGGGTATGCTGTATGTGGGAACACATTAATCGACCGACGGAAACTACACGGCAACTACACATCTAGACAGTTGGATGTACTGCTTAGATGATATTGAGATTGTGCAGAAAAAATGACAAAAGAACACGGATGCAAACTTTTCAAGGACCAATTTAAAAATGCTAAAAGGTAAGTGCAGACATTTAATTTTTTGACCTGACCTTTGTAACTTGAATTAGTTGAAGTAATTAAAAATGCTGCATCAGCACTTTAGCAACACATAAAAGATGCAGGTGGGGATGATAACATCGATTTCTGAACCGACAGTCTGAATAATTATACTGTATTTACACACATTTAAACTTGTGTAATCCAAAAAAGTTATATGTTTCAAAGTCCAAATGAGTGAATTTTCAAATGAATGAAGTAATGAGTAAAACAAGCGAGCCCTTTGTATTTTCAGCGTTGACCTAAATCCATGAGGTTTCACTGCTGTCGCTGCTGGGGTCTATCTCATGTTCCAGACCTGACAGGCTGACCCCGTTTGCCCTCAGACAGGTCTCTACCGGCTGCTCCTCAGAGCATCACCCCCATATGGCTGGACGTCCTATCGCTTCGAGGGAGATCCCTTGGACCCTTACGGATTCCTTTGATATGCTCAACTCTTCGATCTCTTTTTTCTTATGCCTTTTTCTCTTGCTGGGATACTCTCGGGACGGGGGCAGAGGCTCCGGGGGATCACTGGGGGCAGGGGGGGAGGTGTGAGGGGGGTCAGGTGTAAAGCCAAGTCTGCTGCTGCGCGGACTAAGGAACAGCAAACACAAAGCATGGAAAAAAAGGCAAGGAGGGGGGTGTCCTATGCACAGACTGGACCGGGCCATCATGGGCTTTGCACCCGCAACTCCTCCTCCCCAAACTCCCATCGAAAGGAGGGGAGGGTGCATGGAGGAAGGGAAGGCAGTGTGTGTGTGTGTGTGGGGGGGGGGGGTCCAGGAGCCACTGAAGTGATGAAAAGATAATTCTCCACCCACCACCCCTCCCTCTGTTCCAGCTACTGGACCTCATGCGGCGTTAGACCATTTGTGTGCAGCCGACAGGCAGATTGGGCCAAGAAGGATATGAGTGGGAAACTTCTAAATGCTGATCATGTTTCCCTGCCGCCGTAAAAGGGATTTTTGTACAAACACAATTCAACCTGTCGGCGGCCTTTCCCATGAGCGCCCACAATCCACAACCCCCTCCCTCACCACCACCACCACCACCACCACCCAAAACCCCTCCACAGACAACCTCCACCCCCTCTTTTTTGTTGTTGGCATGTTCAAATAATGAACCTCTTATGTGTGGGGATCCCTCCCCTGATCCCCCCTCCCCTGACCCCCCCTCCCCTGATCCCCCCTCCCCTGATCCTCCCTCCCCTGATCCTCCCCGGTGCCGTTCTCTAGTCGTCGACCGGGGGCACGCTGCCGGTGCCATTAGACCACCAGTCCCAGACATATGGAGAACCGCTAACGGCAGAACCGCTAACGGCAGAACCGCTAACGGCAGCAGGCTTCAGGGTGAGTAGCGCGAGGGTGTGAACGGGGAGCGAGGACGGCAGGTAGATTGATATTGTGATGAGGATGGCGATGGTTTGGTGGAGTGGTTTCCCACGCAGACTAGAACCTTCTATGTGAGGTCATCTTGCGATTCGTGATTTCATGTGCAACGATATGTGAAAAAGAGAAATGTTTATTTCTCTCTTTTTCATATTTTCTAGTGAAAACAAAATGTGTTCACTCGGAAAGTTAAACGTTCCTTTTACTATTACTGAAGTTTAAAGTTGAACTTCCATGCCATTAATTGTACAGACGGACATTCACTCTGCGTGCAACATATCATACAGCTAGTGTGCTTGTTGTCTTCCAGGTGCTGAAATGGAGCATATCTTGTTGATTCTGTTTATCAAGGCCTTGTCCGTCAGAAGTCAGTTCAATGGATACAACTGTGATGGCAACTCCCACAGTCGCTTTCCTGGTAAGAAATACTTATCTTAAGAAGGAGGCATTACGAATAAATCTCTGAAATTGCTACATATGTATATGCATATACTACTACTAAATATTTTTGCCGCAAACACAAGAGTTTTCACCTACTAATGACAAATGTGTTCATTGTAAGTTCCTTTTGATAAAAGTTTCAGCTAAATAATGCAATTCAATTAAATAATTCAACTTAACCAATAGATCATGTCTAAACCAATAGATCATGTCTAAACATTCATCATATTTACATTTTCAAATATGGTGAAGCTTACATTTCAAATATGATAAATCTTTGACATGACATTTTAACGGAGTCTATTTTCCAAATATATGAGACATTATCTATCCTATAAATCACTATTATGGATATCTGTCTAACAAACTCCACATTAGCTTCTTGAACTTAAAGTAGAAAAGGGCAACCTTTGGGACTGATGCCAGTGTGTGTGTGTGTGTGTGGCAGCGGAGAGGGACATCAGTGTGTATTGCGGGGTGCAGACCATCACGCTCAAGATCAACTTCTGCCCCGTCCTCTTCTCCGGCTACACCGACACGGACCTGGCCCTCAACGGTCGCCACGGCGACGCCCACTGCCGCGGCTTCATCAACAACAACACCTTCCCCACCGTAGTGCTCTTTAGCCTCAGCCTGGCAACGCTGGAGGCCTGCGGCAACGTCCTGGTGGTAAGGAGAGAAAGGCCATGGTCATTATTTCAATAGAAACATGTAGCGTAAGTTTCAGGTTGTTTAAGGGTGGTTTCCTAGGTCAAAACAGAGATAACATGGGTGACAGTAAAATCCTGTAATGGGATGTTTCAGATTTAAAAATATCAAGATTTGCTCCAAATAACAAAGAGAAATTGTACTAGCCGTACAATAGAATAGTTGCTGTAGTAGGTAAACCATGAAAATGAATATGATTAAAATAGACAGGTAATTACTATTCTGTTTTTTTTTTTTTTCAAACATTACTTAGGCTGCCAAAATAATAAATATTAATATTGGTGAATGGAGAGAACCAGCGGCCTGTTATGGTGGTCCCTATTTATTACCTGAAAGCCTTTTATTTTCCAGCACAGAGTGTGCTTGATTGCATTACATCTTTGTTCCCCCCTGCTCATATAACTCATGATGAGTCATGAGTTGGGCAGAATTTCCAGACTTCCTTGGGGCTTCAGAGCCCAGAGAGATGGGCTGATTTGGGTTGGAGATTTGCACCGTCGCATGGTGCATTAGTATGCCAGAATCGTATGAAGCTATCCCTCCTGCAGTCCTGCGGAGGAGGCACGTCATCGAAATGCTTGACTGTGTCGTGTGGGTTCACCGCAGGTCTCCACAGGTCAGGGACCCAACGCCTACGGGAACCTGTCGCTGGTGCAGATCGGCAACATCTCCGGCTACGTCGACACCCCGGACCCCCCCGCCATCATCAGCTACCTGCCTGGCTTGCTATACAAGTTCAGCTGCAGCTACCCCCTAGAGTACCTGGTCAACAACACTCAGCTGGCCTCGTGAGTTACACATTGCATGTTTAAGCTAAAATGCTAAATGTTACATTTTGCCTTTTAAAAACCCCTGAGAAGTATGCTAACAATCATCAAGCTTGCTACCAATGCTTAACTCACTCAGATAATTACGAGAGATGAAACACCCAGGACAATGAAAACTGCATTTTTATAGATAAGTATTTGTTGGCAAATTCCTAATGAAACTGTCAATTGAATCAAGGTTTACGGAATGGGTTTTATTCTAATCCACTTTCAAACAAAAGCGGGACCAAAATGTCCTTCATCGGCGTCGTCAACCCTCAGTTCTCGTTCAGCTCGACAAAGTTCTGCTCTTGTGTCATTAAGGTCTGCCGCTGCCATCTCAGTGAAGGACAGCAATGGCACCTTCGTCAGCACCTTGAACCTGATGCTATACAACGTAAGTCCCCACACCACACTGGCCATGAAAGAAAACTGCGGATATTTAACAGATATTTAAACATCTGTGGCTGGTTTACTGTAGGTTTGGACCTAATTGTCGGCTGTTTATACAAACTATTTATACAAACTGACATTGCTAACGTCTACAGATTATTGTCAGGGTTTAGCATGAAAAATGGTGCGTTTATAAGGCGGTGGAGGTGTTTTACGTTTTATACAAAGGCTCGTAATCCCTTTGTATACTTTCTAAAGCGGAGGACAAATTGCCTCTAATCCCTTAATGGCCACAGAGTCAACCTGATTCATCCTGGATTCAGAGCTAACTGTAACCTCATTGGTCCGCGTTGAGTCCATTCAACTGGTGACCCGTGAACAACACTCAATGGCGACTGGATAATCCATGTGCTTGGAATTGATATGGACAGATTTATCTTTGCACAGGGCGGAAATTGGAAAAGGGGAGAGAGAGAGCGAGAGAAAGGTAAAACCATGGGGATAATCATTATAGCTGAATGAACCCATTCCTGGTGTGGTCGGTCCGTAGGACTCGACGTATGTTCAGCAGCTGTCCATCCCAATGGCAGGACTCACACTGAAGACACGAGTGTTTGCAGCTGTGAGAGCCTCCAACCTTGACAGAAGGTATTTCACAAACACGGATATACACTTTCACACTACATACAACCGGATTACACACGGGTTCAGAATAGGGTTTCGACCCTATCCTTGAATCGTTATTGTAATTTTCTTTTCATTTCACATAATTTGTTTTGTATTTAACAATATCACAGAATATTGGTATCGGCAGGCTCAGTCCATAAATGATTGGTATCGGCCCTGAAAAACCTGAATCGGTCGAACCCAAGTTCAGAATGGCTCCCGCATCCTGACCATTTTATGAAGACACATGAAATGACTATAGGGCTTTCTGTGCAGTATCCCTGTCCCAAAAAAAACACTGTGAAAGCTTTATTCTTTAATACCTGAACGGCAACCCCAAGGCCTGTGTATTTTAGCTGTAATTATTATACATTTTCAATCCAATATATAATAATAATAATAATAATTATTATTATTATTATTATTATTATTACAATAATACATTTTAGTACCTTTCAATAATTCCACATTTTACAGTGATGAGAAGAACATATGACTCATATGAAAGTCCAGTCACACAATATCTGCTCATAACATAACCAGATAACCACACCCTATAGTGAGCGTGCTTCACACTGGGTAAAATAATATGAAATGGTAAGGCAACCCAATGGACTACTACACAATGGGATTATGTTGACCTACATTAAGGTTATGTTCCTTTTTTATCATAGGTAAAACAAACCCTCATTCAAGTGTGTCAAATGTGTCGATTCGAATGAATCCTGATGACAAACGAACATGAGCCGTGATGAAGGAAGCGGCGATTAACGCAAACAGTGGTTGCTAGGTGTGTGAATGTGGTGTCTGATTTTGTTCACCTGAGAACTGCACTGGGCCGGATTGCCTTTATAATGAATCAATATTTTGGACGGATACAGGCCACTGATGATATAGTTTTTCATTCCTCCTATACAAAAAGATGACAATGATTTTGTCACTTTTCTTACTTGTGTCACATGTTCTCTGGCTAAAGAAATGTAAGATGTAAGATATGCAAGTACAAATACATAAATATTAAACTTATAGTAGTTAGTCTGACACTTCTTATGACTTTGAGTCCTAGTCCCTGCATTTTATGTTTTTGGTTTTTGGAGGCCAATCAAGAATTTACCAAATGACAGTTGTTGTTGTTGTTGTTGTTGTTGTTGTTATCATAGGTGGTTTCAAGAACAAGAGATTACAACTTGAGGGAAGGGTTACAAGTGTGTTTTTGCTCTGGTTGACATACCTGTAGTCTGTGGTGGAAATTTCCGTAATAAAGATCTCAACAAACAAGAGTGTCCTTTTGCTATTTTGGTACCCATGGCAATTCTCTAGCGGCCCCTGACCTGCCCTAGTAAATCGCCCACGTCTTCCACACCCTTTTGTTGTAGGGGGAGGTACTGGGACTGTGCACAGCTTTTTCCTTCAGCTCTGAGTCCACTGTCAGTTCACGTCAAGCATCCTGTTTGTGATGCCATAATTGTGGTGGAAATTTCTGTATTAAATATCTGTGAGTGTCTTTCAGAGTCTTTTAGTATTACATTTGCAAATGGGCACAAACAACCTGCAACACAGTTTCAGGCTGAGAGAGCTACTTGTCCTCTCAAACTGTTATTTATACAGAATGTGTGACCAGTCGTAACAGACTGTAACTCGTCATCTTAATCAGACAGCCTTCAGCTTCAACTTTGATACGCAAAGTGCTGTCCTTGCAGATATGCTCCAAGTCAGCCTTGATATGTTCGCTTAGAAAGAACACTGTGGTTTTATGCTAGAGCATTAGGTCACACAAGGTTAAGGCTAATGAAGAACACTAGTGTCTATGTATTTTCCCACCACATTGTCCTTCTCATGAAGTTACTCAGGTCAGGACCTTGACATGTGGCTATTGTGTGGCCCTTCCTCCTCAATAGATGGAACGTCCTGATGGACTACTGTTACACCACTCCCTCTGGTAACCCCAACGACGACCTCCGCTATGACCTCTTCTTCAGGTAATTGATTTCCACCCTTCCAAGAATGGTGGAAATAGCCAGCCAGCAAAATAAAAATGTCAGTAGATGGAAGATAACAAATGTCAACATTCCCTGACTATTCATTCCTAATTCCGAAACTTTAAATTCGTGTCAGGTTCTTCTTCTACTTTTCGAGTAGTTGCTATCCAGGGACAGCTAATTTAAATTTAACCTTTTTTGTTCATCAACACAGCTGTGATAAGGACCCCCAGACCACCGTGTTCGAGAATGGGAAAAGCCAGATGGGACGCTTTGCTTTCGAGGTGTTCCGCTTTGTCAAGCACAAGAACCAGAAGATGTCCACCGTCTTCCTGCACTGTGTCACCAAGCTGTGCCGATCTGACGACTGCCCAATGCTAATGCCGGTGAGACTAACAACGTCAGGAAAACTTAAAGTGTAGGCTTATATTACTAATCATGAGTGTCAAGAAAGCAATCAAGTTTCTGAATATGATGAATACAACATTTGACAGACCATTCAAGCATTAAAGCAGTGAAATAGAATTCTCTTGCAGATACTCTGAAGGAAAATATGGAAAACTGGATACCTGCTCATGCCCTCCCTTAGAGGTTTTACCTCATCTTATTTTTTGTATATTTAAAAACAGTTTTGAGAATTCAAATGTAGCCTATAGCCATGTACAAACACGGGTATCTTTAAAGATACCTGTGTTTTGGTCTTTATATATCAGACACATTGGAACATAATACATACTATACATAATATCCGATTGTAAAAAAAAAGGTTTCCTGTGGTTCACTGATGAATATCATATGTCATATATCATATGAATGTCATATATTCTGAAATTATGTAATTATGTAAATTGTTCTAGCCCTGTATGTGTCTTTTCTCAGATTTGTGGAAGTAGAAAAAAGAGGGACATCCCAGATGGGAAGGAGACCAACTCCGCTTCTGGAAATGCTGTGATTACAGCCGGACCAATCATCACCCGTAGCGGTACTATAAGAACGTGTTCCTTACCTTCACCAATACCCCCTTCCCCTGAAGAACGTGTTCCTTACCTTCACCAATACCCCCTTCCCCTGATAAAATTGCAATTAATTCCTCAGTTGTCTTGAATGTATCCAGGGACGAAATTCCCAGAGGGGACGGGGGCATGTCCCCACCAATGAGAGCTCATTTGTCCCCCCCGATATTTCAGCACAATGTCCAGCGATCTGACTTCGCCGGCCGGTTCTTCACATGGTTGGCTCAAAGTGAACATAGGGTTTATGTAATTGGCTCAAAGTGAACATAGGGTTTATGTAATTGGCTCAAAGTGAACATAGGGTTTATGTAATTGGAAGACCCCCCACTCCCGATTAGTCCCCCACCGCCCAATATGTGACTCATTATTTCGCCCTTGTATGTATCACATATAAGAAAACGTATTTTCTGACTAAAAACACAATATGGGAGACCGGGGATGGTTGTAACACATTTTGCTTCTACCCACATATTAACACACACTTCATGAGTTGTTGTCAAATACAAGGAGTTACGTTGTTACAACTTGACCCTAAGAGCCTCTGGCTTCTAACATAACCCACATGGGGCGGGCTTCTTCCTTGTGCCACTGTTTTGTGCCATTTTCTAGAATGCTTTGCAGTATCTATTTTTCATAGGCGTCCTAGACAGCTAACTTCAACGGCTTTTCCCCAGACTGCCCATGGGCATTCTGATGACTCATGTACTGTAAGACAATTTGCTGGCCTTTGCATCGTATAACAAGGCAGTAACTAAGTGTCTGGGTGTATCCTTAAATGGTATTTTTTAATGTTTTGCAGATGAAACGCCCACCAACAACTCACAACTGGGTAAGGCATTTAGTTGAGAGTGACTTTATCATATTAATCAATCATTTATAGTCCAAAGTCGTTCTATGGCTAGTCATTTACTATTAACTACTACCGTTTATCCAAAGTGAATTACAGGGATTTTAGGGAGGGGATTAGGCCATCTTGCTCAGGGAGGCCTACAGGTAGAGTGCAGAGATATTGGGGTTCGAACCCAGAACCTTTCGGCTGTGAATACGCAGCCTTGCATATATAGAGCATGTTTATTATCTAAGTGTATTATCTTTATTATCGATGGTGACATGGATAGCTGGGCATACATATTTACGTACATGACATTATATTAAATGTGGTTTGTGCTGCTGCTCCCCCCCAGGCCAGCCGAACCCTCCCGTGTTCCGGATGAACGTGGTGACCAGCGCTCTCCTGTCGGGCGTCATCATCCTCGGCATCATGAGCGTCTGCTTCTTCGTACTGTCGCTCACCCTCCTCAGAGGCAAGAGCGTCCCCTCCAGCATCATGTCGGGGGTTCGAAACCCAGCCTTCAGTTGAGCAAGCACCTTGCTCGTGCCCCGTAATCCCAACACACCGAAGCTACAGGGGCAAACTATTCATCCAATATGGCGGCGTCACTCACTGCTTCATCCTGTTGTGGTTTAAAGAGTGAGTTTTTTGGGTTTTTAATATTGATTTAGATACAATGATAACTGTTCTACGTTAGGCTATATAGGACTATAGAAGACATCCACATGTGCTTTGTACTGTGTACCTATTTTTGTTGTACCAGCACTGTGACCAATCCGACAGTTTTTCTGCATGGGAATAAGCACTGTGCAGATTCAACTAATTTAAGTCAATACCTCAGCTCAACAGCTTTCACTTGCAGGGTACAGGATCCATATTTTCTTTTTATACGTAGAGACTGGTGTAACTAACATATCCATAACATAGGAGCCACACAATGGAAGAACAACAATTACAGTAGCTGTATACAGTTCCTGGCTTGATGATTTGATAACTGATAAATAAGTGCCTCAGGTATGGATTACACGTGACGGGGACTGAAATACGTATGTGCTTGAGGTGTTTCTTTAGAGTGAACTTTTTAAACCATATTAATATAATGATTAAAATGAGTCTTTAATTTATTACTTGAACAATAATTAGAAAGGTAGTGTGATGATTAATCAATTAATACTAAAATGTTGTAGCTCAACTTTAGCTTGAGACAATTTGTACCATGTGCAGATGAACTTGTTAGTCAAGTTCCAAGTGTAGACCGATGACACTCTCTTCTATATCTGTTTTATACAATGTTAAGGACACTGCCTTCTTAAATGTTGTACAAAGCATGTGCAAATGTTGAAAATGTTGTTCTTGGGAGTTATGATTAAAATTTGCCCAGAGTTGCACAATTGCTTGAAAGAATCTTGCCTTCCTTGCATCAGGATATTCCTTTTCTACATTAGCATGGAAAAGGGTTTGAGCGTTCAAACCTACATAGACGGATACATCGTATTAATGTTAGCTTGGACACGTTCACATTCTGGTGGTTGTTTTTTGGGTTTGCACTATAGCAAGTTGAATAAAAAACTGAAAATGGGTAAGGGCCAGGGCCTAGAATGATGTGCTTCCTTGGTCCAACTGGATCATAAAGCCAACCAAAGTTCCATCAAGCAAGGTTTCAAGTATCACTTGGATGAGTTGATACCCACGTGTTACTAGACACCAGTAGCCATTGTGCAACATTGTTTTGTGTCTGGAGTCTGCAGTTCATTTTACAGGATGGGATTTTAGAGCACAGTTGAGCTGGTTGATAGATATGCAAGCAGATGAACTTAAAATGTTAATGATAATAACACTAAGGAATTTTTTTTTTTTAAGTTCCTTACCGATATACATGAATCAATAAATAACCCATGAAAAGAGTCTTATTCAAGGTTTGAATAAGATCAAGAACTTGGTCCAAAAGCCTGGCTGAAGGCTTGTAGACTTTAAAGTTGAGGGATCCACTGCCAATCAACTCAACAATGCAAACTCTCCACCAGCACAAGTGAAGGTGGTGGCTAAACAACCTCCCTGTTGCCCCATAGATGGCGCCCTTTTTCAATACCTTTCTTTTGTTATACTTCTTTTTAGTTTTAAGGTAACTACATTCCCTAATCAAGAATCATGTTATTTTTAAGTGAAATCATCTGCCATCCGTTAATCAGTTTACATCACGTGACAATCTACCCCACCAACTGAACAGCTACAACTTGAACAGCGCAAATGTAGCATATGAAGACACCCGTTCAGCATTGCCGATAAAGTGAATATAATGTAGCCTCTGTGTAAAGTTTCGCCAATTGATCGTCACGTACACTGTACAGAACATTATAGTGTTACAAAATTAATTTAACATGGGAATTGTGCAGCAGTTAAGTTACACTTGGTCATGATTTCTGAAGGTAGCAAAATAACTATGGGCTAGCACCAAAGATTAGTGTGATGTTGTTTGTTGGAATGAGCGTTTTCTGTACAGCGGAGTCTTTATTTTAATTACTTGTAAATGGTGTCTTAAAATCTGTGCCTTGGCGGGCTACAAGAGTCTTTTATTGCCTCAAACAATATGTGACACAGAGCGCCAAACTCAAAACTAACTCTTGTTAAATAAAAGGTACAAAAGGTACAAAAGGTACAATTGCGATGTACACAGAAACCATAACAGCACACCTGCTTCTGCTGCATGTGGAAACTCAGGATCCAGCCTCACTGTGGGGGTGAGCAGAAACACATGAGTATATATGTACACTGACTCATTATGCTCACCAACCACAGCTGCGTCAATCCCGGGAATTAGCCGCTCTGTCTCCCTCGTTTGCACCCCGAAGCCAAGCCACGCCCCTTCACACCACATCCATCTAAAGGTCCTTGCATGGGCCTGTACTTAAAACACATGAACAACCATTGCTGCATAACAATTGCCTTTTGTCTGGTGCCAATTCACCAAATGAGCAGAAATTGTATTGTACATATATTTAGCTAAATTCTCTCTGATTATATTGATGGTAAATTTTACCACATTTCCCAATAGCCCTCCATGCGTAATGAGTGTGAGAGGCTAGACATTTAAATATGACATTTAAATGAAATAAAATTGACTTTTTCCTGCTGTTTGTACCAACAGTCATGTAATGTATTCACACACACACACACACACGCACACACACACACACACACACACACACACACACACACACACATATATATATATATGTCCATATACTGTGTATATTTTTGCAATGGCATCTCCCTTCCCTTCATTGCGCATGCTGCATTTTTGTTACTTAAAAAAAACTGTATCCAGTATTACCTGTTTAAAACAGACCACAGAGCAACATAAATGGGTTATAAATGGTGAAAGAGCACTGCGTGTGAACATAAATTAGTTTAAGTCCAAACATAATCTAAGGAACTAAGATCTTAATTCACCTGTGCATTAATTTGACTCTGGCTCTGTTGTACAAAATGTCAGCACATGCCTTTTAATTCATTCATTGCCTTTGTTTGATGGAAAGGTCACAAATTAAAGGGTCTTAAATAAAAAAACTACGCCCAGTCATCATTTTTCACTAGAAGACATTAAGAATAAAGCGGTAAGTGTGTCTCCTGTCACCTTTTGCACTATATATGCAAATGCAAATGTGTTAAGTGTTTGACATTTACTGAGCATTTAGCATGCGCTATCTGTATGCTAAGCCATGACTGTAGCTTTTTTGGCTATGTAAATATGGTCTACTCCTATTTGGTGCTATTTCTGTCCCTTAGGTCACAAAAAGGTCCCACATGTTCATCTTTGAGGTATTATGAATGAATGCTACTGCAGTTTTTGCCAAGACACACGGTCAACTGAAAAGACCACCCAAGTATTGTGTACCATCTCCAGGGACTCTATGCTAAGTATTTGAAGTCATATTTACGTATGAAATCTCCATTTGAAGGCCAGCCACAAAAGGAACTGATCCATTGATTCACCTTCTTAACTTAAGACGCACAGTGAGTTTGGTTTCACACATTTGCCTCAAGGGTATGGTCCATGGTACTGCCAATACAATGGAGTTTTTCACACAATGAACACGAGGGGGACACGCCAAACTACATTGACCTTGACTCCACCCCTCACTACTATGAATGCATTTTCACCGCTCACATATAATGCTGAAAGAAAGTCTCAGACAGGCAGTGGAAGAGAAGCCGGAGTGCCACAGTTGCTATTGCCTGTTGACCAAGGTCAAGTTCTTTTTTCCAATACACTTTGATGCCCAAGTTGTTTTTCCGCTGGATCTCCTGTGATGTAACTGACACTTAAAAAACTAAACAAAAAGATAGCAAACTACAACTATTTTTTCAACAAAGTAGGCAAGAATGTACCTTTTCATCTGTCTACTCATGGCATCCATGGTGCTCAAAAGCCATCAATTGACATTAAGCGACTGTGGAGACACGTTTAGACGTCCAGGTAGGCTATTCCTATTTACATTATATTATCATATATTATATTATCGTAACATACTACCTGAGTATGTTATGTATCATCTTGTTTTGGAGAGGTTTCTATACAGAAGAACACATTCTGTATATTGTTATTGCTATGGAAGACAGTTCCACTTTACCTAAAACACCTCTAATGTCAAGCTCTTGTTCTCTTCTGTGCTGCAATTTTCCATCAAATGTGCTTTTAAAATTCAAATTGTAGTATTTGTATTGTGTACTTGTGTTATGTTAGTAGTAGTCTTTTCTTGTCTTTTTAAGTGGAATTTATACCTGAGATACCAAGCTTGAAGTCAAGTCAATCGTATTTGTGCAGCCCTGACCATCTCTTTGTACAGTCTCAAAGGGCTTCACGGGCCCCATTATACAACTCCCCTAACCCTAATCCTTCTAAAGGGCAAGGGAAAACTCCCTTAATTGTCAAGGAAGAAACCTTGAGAAGGAACACAGAAAGAGGGATCCCTCCTCCCAGGGATGGTTAGGCGTGCAGTGGGTGCCATGTTATGATGGCAGCATAACAAGCTTGTTCTACTTAACCGCCACAGAATACACAGACATCTCGGTTGACTGTGGCACATCTTCAATTGGCCTGTCTATCCTTCTCTGCCCGGTTGTCTACACCGGCTACAATGAATCTCTGCTCATCCTCAACGAGATGATTGAGAACCCGCAGTGTATGGGAAGCTTGGATGAGAGCGTCACCCCGCCAGTCATACGCTTTGAGTTCCCCCTCAACAGGACCAACGCCTGTGGGAGCGTCTTCAAGGTTAGTAGATGGAGAGAACTTTGTAAACCTGTAATCCTTCCGTGGGTGGGGAGGCTTTCATTGTGACACGCCGTCCTGTGAATGATTATGTGGCCTTCGTCACGCCGTCCTGTGAATGATTGTGTGGTCTTCGTCAGACCACCAGCGCAAAGGGGACGGGCTCCTTCTCTGACTTCTCCAACATTGAGACGGTGAACATCAGCGGCGTGGTGCGCTCCAACGATCTCACCACGGGGACGGTCACGTACAACGCCGAGCTCAAGTACTACTTCTCCTGCTCTTACCCGCTGGAGTACCTCATCAACAACACCCGCATGGACGTGTAAGTTCCTCTCATCCCCATTGAGAAGAACCAAGGATGTTTTGCAGCTTATGAAAACATCTTTAGAAAAGTTTCCATTGAATCCATGGAGTTCAATACACACAGGCAGAACTGTGTGTGTGTGTGTGTGTGTGTGTGTGTGTGTGTGTGTGTGTGTGTGCATGTGTGTGTGTGTGTGTGTGTGTGTGTGCGTGTGTGTAAACACACATGCAAACTGACACAAACTCTTGTCCCATTCAGGTCCACATCCTCCATTGCAGTGAAGGACAGCAATGGGAGCTTCATCAGTACTCTGAGCATGGATCTCTACAGCGTGAGTTCAGAATACTGTGGTTACGCATAGCTTCTTTCAATCATTCATTTCCTTCTATCAAAGTCTTATTAAAACAACACAAAGAGCTGTCTAAAGTGAGCTTACATTTTAGTTGGGTAGGGGCAGACAGTCGCCAAAAGACACATTGCCCTGCCTTTATCTTTATTTTCACATTTACAGATGAGTTCATTTTCAACTGATAATTGTTGGACCATGTAGCTGAGAAAAAGAAATGCGTCTCACCAATTCGCGAAAAAAGGGATGGCTTTTTAGCAAAGTGAAAACAATAAAATAATCTTGTTATTTTGTGTTGACAGGATATCAACTACACCACCCCTCTCGTCATACCACAACTAGGTATAGAGCTGAGGACCATAGTCTACGTCCAGGTCAAGGCAACTAACCTGACTGACCAGTAAGGACATCCATTCAAGCTGTGACGAAACACTAACACCGAACCTCAGGGACAGCAGCACACATGTTATTTGCAATTATACTGTTTCTAATTGACTCAAAATTACATCACTGCACTGGCTCTCCATCTCCTTCCGTATTGAATTAAAAACCCTTCTCCTGACATTGAAATCCATCCAAGGCCCAGCACCACCCTACATAAAGGAACTCTTAACTCCCCAAATTCCCTCCTGCAGTCTGTGGTCTGGCAACAGCCTGTACCACCACATCCCCAGGACTAAGCTCCGCTCCATGGGGGGGGGGGGGATGCCCTCCCTGACCATCTGAGGACACCACAGACCCTGGGGGGGGGATGCCCTCCCTGACCATCTGAGGACACCACAGACCCTGGGCAATTTTAAGATGGGCCTAAAGACCTTTTTATATAGGAAGGCATTTTGTTAGTTTCTAGTTAGTGTTTTAGCTCTTGTATGTTCTGTTTTTAGCCCTGTACAGCACTTTGGAATTTCCAAATGAAAAGTGCTTTATAAATAAAATGAATTATTATTATTATTATTGTTATTATTATTATTATTATTACTATTATTATTATTATTGTTGTTATTATTATTATTATTACTATTATTATTATTATTGTTGTTATTATTATTATTATTATTACATTATGGGAGTGCCCAGACTTTAGTGTTAGTGACTTAAATCCCAACTTCAGAATGAAGGAGTCATGCATTGACACAGATTGATATATAATTGATATTTTGATGCCGATAGTAATTGATATAATATAACCTACTGTGTCTCATCAGGTACCACGTTCTCCTGGACCGATGCTACGCCTCCACCTCTCCTTATCCCACCAACACCACTTACTTCAACCTCTTCATCTCGTAAGTCCTTCAACGCTCTTCTGGAGGAAGGAAAGACATCCGACTATCTTATCTTATCTTTGTCTTTTTTTCCTCATCTTGTTCTTTCTTTGTGGCGTGCCCGAGCCCAGGTGCTCCAGGGACCAGTTCACGACCATCCTGGAGAACGGAGACAGCCACAAAGCTCGCTTCTCCTTCCCGGCGTTCCGCTTCATCGAGCAGCAGAACCAGACCGTGTCCACCTACTATCTGCACTGCATCACCAGACTGTGCGAGCAGAGCACCTGCGAGGGATTCAAGGTTTGTTGATTGGGTTGATGAAAAACTCATCTCAGATCCCGCAGTCCTACTATGTTATAGCAGAACTTCTGGGGGGAGACGGCACAGAGTCTGGGCCGGAAACCAACCACTGCAACGAGTGGAGTTACGCCTTGTTTCCTGTTTCGTTTCTACTGAACAAAACTCATTCGCGTGGATGATGCTTTCAGAAGGGAATTTGAATACGTGGCCAGTCTACATGGTGTTGGTTTAAAACCTTTACCATTTTTGTTTACTACCGCTAGCCGAGTTTGTGTTCTCCAATTACCAGCTTACAGATCCCCGCATCCAGCAACATGATTGGTCGAAACAAATATAATGCGAAAGAAAGTGAAACGCCCCGTCCACCCAGATCTGAGCTCGTCTGCCATCAGACTTTAGATATGAATCTAAATTCTGATTCGTGAGACTACTGAAGCCATGGATGATGATTGTCCATTAATCTCCGTCCTCTTGTGATGACAGGGAGTCATGCGCGTGCAGAACAGACTAATTGGAATCAAACCAATTACCCCCACTGATCCCACTACACCTCACACACAAGTCTCCCGGCATGAATAGTAAATTGATTAAACTAAATGCACTTTGGAAAAGAATGCATGAGAAGATTGCTTGCCTCCTTTAGTTAGCTAGTTTCGTGATGGATTATCATTTTATATACGACATTCAACATTCCCGCAGAGGGCGGGGGTTCGGTTTCTGGGCGCGGTAGGGTTTTCTAGGTGGGTTTGGCTCTTACAGTAGGGGTAGGTAACCTTATAGTAGAAGCCATGCGGTCTGCAAAAACATGTTGTGTGCCGTCCATTTTGTTCTCTGAGAAGCCATTAATTTGTTCCCAAGTAAACACATTGTTTTTGAACTTAAACTTCAAGCTGGTGCTTAAGACTCTTGAAGTGCCTCTGACTGAGCGTACCTGTACTAACTGATGTGTTGTGTCTTTTGTTAACAGCGGTGCAGTAGGAAGAAAAGGGATGTAGATGCCAGTGTTGATAATGGAGTTACAAATTCCACCATCCTCTCAAAAGCCATTGCTACAAGAGCTGACAACGGTACGTCTGTACACACTTCAGCACAGACAGCCATAGAACATGATTTGTATTTGTGTGATGTCATCGCTGCAAGCACAAGCGTTTGAGCTCTGTGTTGGGAACGCCAGCCCGGTTCGCTCTGATTGGTTTGTTTCCAAAACCACTTTCTAGCCAGGTTTTTGTGTTATTCATATTATAAACTCTATGATAAATGCTAAACTAATCAAATGTTCTCTTGTTCCTTTAGGTTTGGCATCCAAAGAGGAAGGTAGGACTCTCATCTTTGGCATTTCCACAACACATACACATTGCCTGAGAGGGTATGTTAAATAACTATTCTTTTCTGTTTGTTAAACCTGCACTTTGCAACATGTTTGTTGCTTTGCATCCCTGGTTCAAAACTATTTAAAATTACACCTGTTTTCAAAGAGTAAACCCCAACCACCCACAGCTCAATCAACCCAGCAATTATTATTTGTCTCTTAATCAATTTGGTGCATGGAGAAAAGAAAGTGGGCAAATTACATTTTGAACAAAATGTCAAATGTTAATAATAATTCCACAGTGCAGGTTTCAGTGTGGCATTGTATCTGCACAACAGGTCATACGTGATTGGAGTGTATTGTATTCTCTTGTATTGTGAACAGATCTTTCAAGCGGGGAGTCCTTCTCCACAATGGGACTGGGGATCGCTGTGGGCATCCTGGCTGCTGCTGTCGTTGTGGTTGTCGGGATGGCAATACTCATCTACAAGAAGGTCAAACTCTTTTAAAGGGGCCAGCGTGTCCATGGCCCTTATTGACCTCTAGTGGCCATCTTGGTTCTAAACGTTAGCTGGGCAGCTGGTGTTTAGAACCAAGATGGCCGCTACTAGGTGAATAAGGGCCATGGCACCTCGAACTGTAGGAGAATACACACAAACGAGATACTGAGGTGGAGGATCAGTTTAGGATTAAGCTTTGTGTAATGTAGACCTTGTGGTCTCTTTTATGAAGACTATATAGTGACATATGGTGATGATGGTGCTTTAGAGCCTGTTTGGATATTTTAGATTTGGTTTGAGATACCAAGGGTAGCCTAAAGTAAAATTTGCTTTAAACTGAAACCTTTTCACAATATATATATAATATACAAAAAGATGCTTTTTCGTAGTATGATAATGAAACTATTTTAAGATGAGCTGAGTGAGTGAATGCACTATTGCGCTTTGACCTTTGACAGAAAAAAGCATAGACTAGCTTGGAGTGTCAAAAAACAATGTAAGCTACGGTAATGCACAGAATAATGTTCTGCTGTTAAGTTTTTTTTGACAGACCAAAAAAATGTTCCCCCCTCATCATGAGTGTGTCTTTAGCCTATTTGTGGAGCAAGTAGAAAACAAAACTGAAAAGTTTTCTGTCACGGGTGAAAGAATGTGGAGCGTTTTGTGAGTGAAGTCATGGTTCCAGAAATTTGTTATAATTATTTATTACTTTATATATTTTGATATAGTTTGATATCGCACATCTATATTACTATACTACCATATTGATTTAATTGGTTTGGATAATGGGAAAAATAAGAAGCACTAAGCAAACATAAGAAACCAGTAGAATGGAACATATGATTTATTTTCATCTATAATGTACATGCTCTAAAAACAGCTTTTATTTTGCTAAAACTATTATCTCAGGCAATTCACTCATGAATGTGTATGTGGATATGTGTGTGCTGGCATTTTTGTACATGTATGCGTGTTTGTGTGTGGGCGTAGAATTCTCATTAATCATTTCTAGTTGTACAACTGTAAATAATGCAGATGAATGTATATGCTTTCAAGTTCTCCATCTTTTTACGAATAGATCACACTCTTCTTAAATATAACATCCATACAGTGTAATACATACTATGGTGGTAGCACCGTATAATCAGACTGAGATGGTGGAGTTGGTAGAAGAGCAAGCGGCTACACACAGAAGGAAGAATCAGGGTTTTCAAGCAGCAGCCGAAGTGGCACTGGGTGTGTGATTTAGATAAACAAGCCAGCAATCATTAATAAACACTACAACTCAACAACTCTGAATGGCTTTCGTATCATTTTCTTTTCCCAAAATGATGTGTACAATGATTTGCTATTGGTACAAAAAAGGGTTAATTGGCGGTGTAGGTTTAAGGATAGCTTTACGATCACAGCTCCTTGCTCGGCTACTGTTTGCCTGGAGCCCTGTTAAATGTCAGATGGGTACCCTTCTATAGAGTACACAGCTAGTTTTACAACAGGGCTGCGCATACAAAGGAAGGTTTGTATATCACTGACACCATACACTTTCTTACTGTCTATACACACGTTGTGGTCATAAACCAATCTTTGGAACATTCACAGGATAATAGAGAAAGAAAGAACGAAAGAAGAATGGCTGGACAAGCTAATAGAAACCTTGACAATGAATCAAGACAAAAAATATATTGGAAATCGGATCCTTCCCGGGGAAAAATGCTTATGCCATGTTTATCACTGTTGGGCACGGTGAAGACCAACCAAGCTTGAGATGATGCGAACAAACACCAACACCGTTGGTGGCTCTTGGCTGTTGTTGGATGAAGGTTTGTATCGGCGTGTTGAATCAGTGTTGGCCAACTTCGGCCAACATTCTACAATTGGGTGTTGGTGTTTTTTGGGGCAGCTTGTCGAAGCTGAGACCCTGCCAGAGTATTTGCCTTTAAAGAACCAATCACAGCAACTAAAATCAAACCTGAATCACAGAACAATCTCTGGTAAAGTCATGTTTATTAACTGCTGTTTGATCCGTTCACTGACAGCAGTTAGTAAGTTAGTATACGATGACATGACTTACTGGGTTACAGTGATCCAACAGTACCGAGTTGTAGGAAATAACTTGAGTTCCTTTTGTGGTACCGATCATACAGCATGCAGCTCTCTGGTATCTGCTATATGTACACATAGTAGCCAGCCAAATCAAGTCGGACAACCATACAGTGTTATGTATACACAATGTCTATTTTGGGTCCTTGAATTTCAGTGGTCCTGGGTGTTCTTCATGATGGAAAAGGGTCAAGTGATCTGATAATACAAACAAAGCCCTCAGAGCGAAGCACTTCATGTAGAAAACACGCAGTTTCAATGTTTGTAATAACAAAGCAAAACAGAGGAATAGGTGAACCTCAACATTAGGTTCCTCTGGAAAATTGCCGTCTTTTGTCTATCTACAGGTGCAGAAAGGCACGTGATAGCGTTCCATTCTCAGTAATTACAGCAGGACTGGATTGGACTGGTAATTCCAATGCATCACTCATATAACAACATTGTGTCTCACAGACACTTTCATCTGCATGGCATGCCTCGTTTCACTCTGCCACTGCATAATGGGTGATATTTCCTTTTGCCAAAAACTCCAAATTCAATGGGGTCGGTCCATCAGCAAGTACCTGAGTTACTAGAGAGCAAGAGAGAGAGATAAAGACTCCCTCTCTCTCTCTTTTGGTTTGTCCCCGAGAAATGGAGTGAGAAGGCGAGGAGGAAGACAAAGAGAATGACAGGTGGGCAGCAGGTACTGTACATCAAAGCACAAACAGCTCACAGACACACACACACACACGCACACACACGCACGCGCACACACACACACACACACAAACACACACGCACGCGCACACACACACACACACACAGCACACACACGCACACACACACACACACACACACACACAAACACACACGCACGCGCACACACACACACACACACACACACACACACGTACACACATGTACACAAAAGCATGCACACAGGTGATTGGAAAATGTTTATAATGTTAAACAGTAAGATAACTATTTTCTCATCAAACGTTGATATTACATCCCATTACATGATTCGTAAAGACACGCCCATCCCCATCCACC
>OOFB01036336.1:0-11073 GCA_900323305.1 Trachyrincus murrayi
CTATGTCCAGATATGGTATGTGCTGCGCACTGCCACGTCACAGTGGGACTAGCAGTTGGACTGTAATCCTAGCCCCTACGGTGACCATACACGTAAACACACACACACACACACACACACACACACACACACACACACACACACACACACACACACACACACACACAGCTAGTTGGTACAGTGGAAATGGAATACAGAAACCCTGTTCTGCTGCAGGGGTTATCTTTCTGTTGCCAAGCTGAGGAGGAGCCAGTTGAGCTTGATTAAGGAGGCGTGGTGGGGGGGGGAAACACTGGGGTCCCCCCCCCGCGCATACAATGGCAGTTTGTAGGACCCAACTGCCCCGACTGCTATGGTATATGATATATGGTATATGACAAAACAGTTTGGATAATGATGTAGGAATACCGCTAGAGATGGCATCTTTTATTGGTCTTATTACGACACACAAACCCATTTCATGTTTTTGGAAGAAATGCTGCGAAATATGCGAGAGACTTTGAAAAGACAGGAATGAAAATACAGCTTGCAAATATGTAACGTGTGTGTATTATACCTTCATACATACATACATACATACAACCATACACATGCACGCGCGCGCACACACACGCACATACATTTCTGTTTCTGCGTGAACACAAAAAAGTCCGTCATCAAAGCCCTGTTGTCGGTTCAGCTCAGAGGATGATTCTAAGCGAGTGCACCAGTTCCCCATTTCTATTTTGGTGGCTCGTACCTCAGGCGGGGGGGAAGGAGCACTTCCTTCTTGCCTCTTTCGCCTGGACGGTGGTGGTAGGCTCACACAGTGGCCTGACATTCAGATGACCATAGCTATACAATACCGACGAGACATCTCACGCAGGCATGCACGCACACACACGCACGCACGTCTCCCGTTGATGCTATTGTTCTTTTGAGACACATGACAATAGCACACCCGACTGACATGCTTGTCTTACTCTAGCGCAGTGGTTTTCCACTAGCCTCAGGACCCACATGTGTCATTAGATCAGTGGTTCTTCACTGGTCCAGCCTCAGGACCCACATGTGTCATTAGACCAGTGGTTCTCAACTGGCCTAGCCTCTCTCAATTACATTAGCCTAAATGTATTGACCAATCTTGCAGTAATCAACAATGCCTTCATGTACTGTTAAAAACATTGAGCGAACAAAAAGCTGCAACAATAGGGGTTAAACTCAATGAAATAGTAAGCCATTGAAACATGAATTAACATTGAAACATTAGTTAATTCATGGACTTCTTACTAAAGATTAAGATTTGGCATATACGCTGCAACCCACTCAAAATGCCCTTGACCCACCAGTTGGGAATCACTGCTCAAGTGTGTGCGTGCATGCGTGCGCGTGACTGATGGCAGCAAACCTAGTGCAAGTTACGTTGGTTGCCTGGACATTCTTTGTGGTGTTGTATTGCTTGCTGCTTTACTTGATTATTTAAAGAGCCCTGACTGCCGTCATAGCACAGCTCACATTGATTGCTAAAAAAGGATTATGATCTGTCAAGCGAGGCCACCAGGCCAAAGGATTTGGTCGACTGCAAGTGTGAAGAAGTGGCCTACTTGTTTTTAACCAGGCTGATTGATGGTATCGCCAAAGACCAAAGCCTCTGACTTTCCCCTGCGGCTCTTGTTGAAGGGCAAGCTTGTGTTTCAGTCAGAGCACAGGGCGATGTGCTGCTCTGCTGTTGCCCTGAACGATAGTAAACTCGAGTGGGAATGCACCGGCTTCCTGTGGACAACAAGCGCTCAGCATATGGTTTCTGCAAAGAGAGAAAAAGAAATCCGCTCTCCTCTCTGTGCCACGCAAGTCTTAACTGCTGTTCGCCTGACAGTCCACTACAACAGAGTTATGTGTTCTGCGTTTCTAGGTTGTTCCCCAAAATTGATAAGACTAAATATCTTTAGATTATTCCCCTGTCTTGTTTTGCAGAAATCCTCCCTATTTTTCATGTACAAACAAAACAAATGGACAAACGTACAAAAGTAGGTTATGTTTGTTTGCCTCAACAAATGCGGGGACAAAGCCGTCTTAATTCGCCGGCGGTGTAAGAGGCTGTTTGCTGTCACTAATTGGATTTAGGCCAGCAGACTTAGGATGACACTTTTTAGGCCTTCATCCCAGTGGACTAGTGAAGGGCAAGCTAGGCTCTCTCCCTCCCCCCTAACCCTAACCCCACCCTGTGGTGACCACACCCTGGCCCAGGGGGCCTTCAAATGCCGTATCGTGTTTGTTCTGTGTGTGTGTGTGTGTGTGTTTGTGTGTGTGTGTCCTGCCTAGCCATTCCACTTTGCATGAAGAAGAGCCCATTCTTCTCACACTGTAAGTGACGGTCATTCATCAGATCATGTGATCACATGAGCGACCCCCCCCCCCTCACCCACACGCATGTCACCACGTCCCACCAACCTCAGTCTGTAAACTGTGTATATAAAACCCTCAAGGCTATTGTGTTGTTATGTACATATGTACATGCAGAGCAAATAGCTGAAAGAATTAGGTCACGGATGATTGATGTAACACACTAACACTAAAGTGTGATGCGGGTCACTCGTTCCTGGTGCCATGACGATCTAGCACCACAAGTTATGGGTTGTTATTGTTGTTGTTAAAGGTTAAAGCCCCGGGGTATCAAGCCTCTCAGAGTATGACGTCATTTTGGTCCTACTCCTACTTTTAGGAGTAAAAGTAAGTTATCAATATTCCTACATCCTAAGATCGCTCATAACTCAGAGAAAAGTTAGGAGTGCTGAACATTTGATTCATTCATAAATAATATAAATCTAAATAAATTTCTGGGGGGTTTTCAGTTTCCCTGCAGAAATGTGCAATGTCTGTGCTTGCCCCTCGGGACATTAAAGACTTTGCCCTACGCATGGCCGTCTCTCGCACTCTTCTGGTGTGCACGTGAAGTTAAAAGTGTTGTTGATGGTGGTCGACATCGTTCTACACACAATCCTTTTGATGCTGACTAGTCACCATAGGACATTTTCCTTTTTGGATTTCTTTGTTTTTGCCATGGATGTATTAATTGGTTTTTACTCACAAACTCTGTGAGTAAAATGCTCTCGGAAGATCCAAGTGTCCTCCTAACCCAATCAAACCGTACAAATGAACCATGAACTGCAATTACATTGTATTCCTGCAATATGCATTACGTTAACGGAAGGACGTAGAACTGACAGTAGCCTAGGCTATAAAATTCAAAATAATCTCGCCTTGTTTAAACCTGCGCAGTGGTCTCCACCTTAATATCAATAAGCCTATGCCTTTTCTAGCTATTGAATTTAAAACGTATATAAAGATAGTTATATATCTATATATGTATACAGCTGTATATGTAATTGTTGTATCATTAATAATGTTTTAATGTGAAAGGGATATTTTCTTGTTAGAAAAACTAAACAAAAAACTTTGGGAGCATTTCTCCTTTTTTATTTTTACCATGCTACTGCAAAATCTAGTGTTATTTAACAGACACACAATGAACCGAAGTGCACATTCACAGAAGCATCGGATATTGATTTTAAAAAAATGGGATTCACTTTTTTGTGAAACGGAGGAGCAAAAGATCAAAAGGCTGACATGTCCATCTCTTTCCCACAATCCTTAATTGGCACACTTGCACATAGTCCTATAATTCACCGTAAAGACTTGAGTTCTCCACTTGAAGGAAGACACAAGGTGAAAAGAATTGGGGTAGAACGATAAAATAACACTTGATTGGTTTCCCCAGGGGGAAGGAAACCACACGATACAGCAGCAGAGGAGTGTACGGGTAGATGCAAACAGAACCAGAACCAGTGGTGCTCCGAGCCGATGCTTATTTCCAACTGCAGTATTTTCTGATGAAATTCATTTTCAATGCTTTCTTAACACGTAATTGTAAAGAGTAAAAGGCCAAAAGTGAAGTGGGAAGTTGGACTCTATCTGTTAGGTATTATAAATGGTTGACTATGTGGGCTGCAGAGATTCATGTCTACATGCAAACTGGTTAAACCCGTGTCTGTGTAGTCTGTGCATGTTCTCCCTATGTTGGCATGGGATTCCTTTGGATACTTTCCTTTTTCCTTCTTCCACCTTGGAGATTCTGAGTTGCCAGTGGGCTTGAATGGTTCAGACTTGCTTCCTGTCATTCGCCCATTACCAGCTGGACTCGGCCACCGCCCTCCGCCTTCCCAGCCAGTATTGGTGTGAAAAAGAGACGGATGGGTGGAGAGATGGTTCTGACTGAAAAAAATAATAACATGTAATAATAAGATAATCTTATTAGATTAGCGCCACTTATGCTTTGATGTGCATTGTTTGCACAACACATGATTGGGTAAATAATGAGCAGCTTAATAGATTATGACACTAGTCATTAGGCATGTAGTTAGAGATGCATTGAGTTCCTCAAGGACATTTAACTTGGTTGTTGCTTCATTGTCCCTGCCTCACTCGCCATTACCTGCAGTAGTTTGGTGATGGGATAGGATTTTGATGTCTAATTGTACATGTAGCCTATTTATGAATTACATCATGCCTTCATTTCATTTTCATTATTTAGAGTTGCTGCAAAGCACCCGCCCTCATATACACAGTACAGATTTATTTATATCTATTTTGAAGTATCTTTTTCTTGGTCAAGAGAAGCAATCTGAACTACTAGACAACCAGTGTATAAATGTACAAGTTCACAGTGCACCTCTTGTTGACGATACTGTAAGTGTGGTGTCGTGCAAACCTGAGCGCCACCATCAGATTAACTTCCTGCTGCTCACACAAGCAGGTAGGTGTTTTTGTGGCGTAGTTTACTTCACCAGAAACACCTACGAGCGGGCGCGGAGCCCCTCGAGGGGTCGGCGTTTTAAAAATGCACCGTGCAAGGAAGAAGTCAGAGGAAGCAGCAGGAAGGGGAAAGTTGATCACCCGCTAGAACCCAAGCGATTTTGACCCGATGGAGGTTAAGGCACCGGGGGGGACTGGACGTCTCTTATTGTCCATGCTTTTGCACTGCTCCTTTTCCGCTGGCGCTAATACAGCAAACCCCCTCAGCTCTTCAGTCTCCTGGTCTTTGAGAGGTTCCTGGCTGATGGGTTTTTAATCCCACTGCCTGAGTGCCTGTGAAGGGCCGTGCTTTCATGTTGTACACTCGGGTCCGCCCGGCCTGCTACGCCCACTTGGACTAGGTTAGGGCTGTCACCTGGCTCTTGTATAGCTCTAGTGTAAAAATCCGGCCCTGCTGGCCGCGTGGCCAGCGTAGCATAAGCGTCGGGGGTCATTGATGGCGTATGACAAAGGCTCCCTTCTAATGGAGGATGGCCTTTTGTTTTCGGCTGTCGTAGCAGCGGCAAACGGACGGACACATGGCCTGGCAGATGGGTGAGTCGCATCGCTCAGAAACGATATCCTCCTTGTGTGGGCGTGTTGTTGTTGCCGTGGCCACTAGGTTAGAGAGGGGAGTGGGGACCTCTGGCGCAGGGATGCTGCAGAACCGCGCTCCCTCTAGTGGCGAGGTCGGTTGTGTGCATGTCGGAGCGTGATGGATTCTAGATGTTTAAAACCAACCGCTGGGCTCTATGACGAAACCTCTCTGGCTGTGTAGAGGGCCTGTGGCTTTTCAGGATTCTGTCTTTAGGTGAATAGAAAGAATGATCAATTAATGGAAGATGTATCTGTTTGAACTTAGGTTTTCAGAATGTAATGAGCTGCTTGCTGTGATGATCTGTTATTTATACAGCTGTCTTAGCTTTTCTCTGTTGTGATGCATCTCGAAGTCAGGAGATGAGTGGCTGCCCGGGTGGTGTGATCAAACAAAAAATGACTGTGATGACCTCTTTATTTCCTGGGATATTTGCATCAAAATACATACAAGTAACAATAAGCATGGGTGGAGTTCTGTACACTCCCTTTCAGGGCTTTGTCAAAATACGTGATGACGATTCCTACTATTGACACTTCCCGCTTTGTGCCTCACCACCACCACCCCGTCTCCCCCTCCCTGTGTGCACAGTTCTACCTCCAGACAGGACGGGGCCACCCCCTCGTCCTCCACCCAGGGGGGCAAGGCCAGCGGGGCCACTCACAAGATCTGCCTGGTGTGCTCCGACGAGGCGTCCGGCTGCCACTATGGAGTGCTCACCTGCGGCAGCTGCAAGGTCTTCTTCAAGAGAGCCGTGGAAGGTGACTCATTTGAGCATTTTGTATATTATCTCAAAATTCTGAACTGAAAATAAACTCGAACACGGCATTGTTTTTAGCCGCCGTTTCATTGATAACAGCCACACATTTATTCAGCATGTGTATACACATTTGGCCAAATATTGTGTCTTCGTGGTAGTAAAATGACGTTGACGCACATCAGTAGTAAGATGTTAGAGAGGACACTTCCTGCAGGAGTCCTTGGCGCCGCCAGGGCTCTCCAAAAACAACGATTGGAAGACTAGTAGTCAAACTAATCCTCCTCGTGTGTGTCGCCGCCAACACAGGCCAACACAATTACCTCTGCGCCGGGAGAAATGACTGCATCATCGACAAGATCAGACGAAAGAACTGCCCGGCCTGCCGCTTCCGCAAGTGTCTGATGGCAGGCATGAACCTGGAAGGTATTCACCGCATGCCTGCAACCCATAGGCCTGCGCTGTACTACTGATGATTCATATTATTATTATTATAGTCGATTCCTCCGACGGCTATAGCACTCACCAAGTCACACTGCTCTGTTACTTACAGTGATGTAAATAATACACGTCAGCTACTTTAGAGCTAACGATGAATGATTATTGTTGGTCACTCGTGATTATTTTGATAGTCGATTCATCTGATGATTTGTATTGGTCATTGTAGTTGATCATCTTTAGACTTCCAAAGGCATAACATTGTTCATGGCATAAACATGAAAGCTGAATAAACTATTCGTTTCACTGACACACAACGTGCAATATTTGACACGATGGGTACCGAAACATAAAAGATATGAAATAAACACAACTCCACTGAGGCGTGCTCCCCCCCCCCTCACCACATACTTTAAATCCCTTCTACCCCCACCCCGATCGCAGCACGGAAGACCAAGAAGCTGAACCGCATCAAGGGTCTCCAGCAGGCCAACCCGGCCGAGCTGGCCCCGCCGCCCCCCCCCGCCGAGGCCCGGTCCCTGGTGCCCAAGTCCATGCCCCAGCTCATCCCCACCATGCTGTCCCTGCTCAAGGCCATTGAGCCAGATACCATCTACGCCGGCTACGACAGCACGCTGCCCGACACCTCCACCCGCCTCATGACCACGCTCAACCGGCTGGGCGGGCGGCAGGTGGTCTCCGCCGTCAAGTGGGCCAAGGCCCTGCCAGGTAGGACGGCGTGGTGGTGGTGGTGGTGTTGCCTCATCACCGGACCCTGTCTTCTGGGCTCTGGATGCTGGCTCATGTGCTAACAAACCTTGAATCCAATGTGTTTTTTTGTCTAAGCACTGTTAAGCTATGTCTGTCCCATAGTTGGAACCAGATTGAGGTGGATGTAGTCGAGAGATCTCACTGATTCATATTTAGTCTTGACTGTAGCAACCTTCAAGTACAATTTGACAATGGTCACTGAACCGTACCATGGAACAGGGCTGCGACTAAAGATTAGCAGCAAAAGGTTTGATATTTGTACTTGATGAATCGACGATCACATTTTGCATCGGTGAATACATGAACTACTCGTCATTGTAGCAGGGGGTTTCATCACTGGTCTCTTTCCCCACAGGCTTTAGGAACCTGCACCTGGACGACCAGATGACTTTGCTGCAGTGCTCGTGGCTCTTCCTCATGTCCTTCGGCCTGGGATGGAGGTCCTACCAGCAGTGCAATGGCAACATGCTCTGCTTCGCGCCCGACCTCGTCATCAACGAGTACGTACCCTGTCCCCGAGCACCGCTGGTCTAGCCAGCACTTTCACACAGCACAGCCTGGACGTCCACATTTGACACATTTTAAATAACCAACTTGTTGCAGTTTCCCCTGCTACATGCCATCAAAGTGGCATTTCAGGGCTCCTCCAATAGCAGGACACAGGCAGGTGATGGTTAAACCGGTTTATTGCAGAGTTTGAGATAGTTTGAACAAGCAGAGCAGGTGGTACGTGCTGACATGCTAGCGCTCCTCCTGAGTGTGTGTGCTGGTGGCTGGTTTAACCTGCGGGCCTTGATTGGCCAACGCCCCACAGGTGTGCAGCCTCACCCAGCCCCAGAGTCTAATCAGTCTGACTCAGACCAGGTGAGGCTGCTTAAACCAGCCACCAACAACACACACTCCACACAAGTACGTATCAGAAAGTATTAGTGGAAAGTTTTTCTCAACACATATTATGACACATAATATGTGGAATCCATTGCTTCCTGATGCAGTACTTGAGAATCTGCATCTGCACTCCTCTAGAGAAACCCAGTGGGTGTCTTGTGATGTGACTGTTTCCTTTTACCATGTAGCAAACTACGGTTTGTTCAGTGTGGAAGGAATGCTGGTGTTGGAGCTCTTTTATGGACTTGGCCCAGTTACACTTATCTACACAACCGTATATCCTCTGGCTCACAAACACCATTGCACTCATTGCACTTTTATATGGCAAGATCCATGAATTTAAGATGAATGAACTGCATGTATTTAGTTACCTAGAAACCCAGTATTGGCTAAATAAAACCACGAAACAGCTGTGTCTTACCCTAAGGAATTATCTCTCCTTACATGCTGTCTTAAAAAACAAAAAAACTGTAGCATTTAACACTGACTGTGCTGTGCCTCCACCAGGGACCGGATGAAGCTGCCCTACATGGCCGACCAGTGTGAGCAAATGCTGAAGATCTCCAGCGAGTTTGTCCGGCTACAGGTGTCCCACGACGAGTATCTGTGCATGAAGGTCCTGCTGTTGCTCAGCACAGGTTTTTGTCACCTACCTCTCTTGCATCCTCATCACTGCTTAATACAGTTAATATCCTCTGGCTACCGATCTCAACGTCAGATATTGTTGCAGAATACGTGGTGTCGTCGGCCATCTTTCTACACGTCTCTCTGTTGTAAACAACTGCTGGCGACTGTCATCTGCTCATTCTCTCTATTGGTCAAAGCCCTGAGCAAGTCATGCCAAGCTTTACGCCACTTCACAGATCAAATAGGATAGTGTCGAGGGTATATATAAATAGTATATATAAATATAAATCTGGCCATGACAGCAGCATACTTGGCACACTTAAAGGTGCATTGTCTATCTTCAATTGCCAATGGCACCAAAAACGGATTGTTCCTCATCTGTTGCAACTGCCCAACAAATTGATCCAATTCTGTGTCATCGTTTTAGTTTTAGTTTTTTAACTGTGGCATGCAATCATTTCATGCCAGATGTTCGAGTCAGAAACACATGCTCTGACGTCACGTGAATAGAAAATAAGAAGCAGGCCACCTTCATCTCCGCCCTCCCCTCCTCCTCCTCCTCTCCCCCCTTGCAGTGCCAAAGGACGGCCTGAAGAGTCAGGCGGTGTTCGACGAGATCCGCATGTCCTACATCAAGGAGCTGGGCAAGGCCATCGTCAAGCGGGAGGAGAACTCCAGCCAGAACTGGCAGCGTTTCTACCAGCTCACTAAGCTCTTGGACTCTATGCATGAGGTACGGAGAGAGTGTAGTCCACAGCATGCAGGTGCTATTCTGGAAGGTGGGCAGCCGGAAAAAGGCAATAACGCTGTGGACCTATCACAGAGCGCTTTTAAAAACAGCCGCCCCGCTCGTCAGCGGAAGAGAAGACGTGGTTCTGTGTGATCGGCCCCTTAAGTCTATTCATGTTTATGAAACTAATTACCAACGTGTTATAAAATGATTGTTAGTGGCATCCCTACATTGTACCCAAGTTTTTAAGTGGGTCATATTTGGTCTTTTAGCAAATGCTTTCATCCAAAGCGAAAGACTGAAAACAGTCAAAAGAATATAATCAAAAATAGACTAGTACCTACAAAGAAATCCGTAGCGCTACACAACCTAGTTTCTAAAACAACAACAACAACAGAGTGCAGAGTGGCTGAGGGAACACAAGGTTAGCAGACATTAAGTCTGGGATCCAGCAGTCCTACTATGCTATAGCAGAACTTCTGGGGGGAGACGGCAGACAGCCTGGGCCGGAAACCAGACACTGCAAGGGGAGGCATTACGCCTTCCTGTTTTGTTACGGAGATATTCTACCGAAGAAAACAAGCTTTCAGAAGGGGGTTTTAATAAGTGTATTCCTACAGTGGCCAGTCTACACGGTGTTCATTTGAAACCTACAGCAACATATAAAGCGAAAGAAAGTGAAGCGCCCCGTTCACCCGGATTTGAGCTAGTCTGCTATCAGACTTTAGATAACAATCTAAAGTCTGATTTTTGAGACTAGAAGACATTTTATTTGTGTAGTGGTAGTGTGCAATGTTTGCCTGTCTGTTTACAGAGAGATTATACGTATATACATGCAAACCTCCTGTGTGTGTGTGTGTGTGCGTGTGCGTGTGTGCGTGTGCCTCTCCCGTGGTGTGTTGCAGATGGTTGGAGGGCTGCTCAACTTCTGCTTCTACACGTTTGTCAACAAGTCGCTGAGCGTGGAGTTCCCCGAGATGCTGGCGGAGATCATTAGCAACCAGCTGCCCAAATTCAAGGCTGGCAGCGTGAAGCCCCTCCTCTTCCACCAGAGATGACTGCGCCCCTCCTTACAGAAGATGACGACAGCCACAACAACAACAACAACAAACAAACAAACAATGCCTTAAAGTTCCCGCCGACACTCACCTCACCAACCTCATCACCAGTAAGAGAACAAGCGGCAACGTGCAAGGATGGAGGTGTGAGGACAGGAACGCAGCTAGAGAGCTGGAGGACGGAGAGAGAGACTGAGTGAGAGAGAGAGAGAGAGAGAGTGAGAGAGAGAGACTGAGTGAGTGAGACAGAGAGAGAGAGAGAGTGAGAGAGAGAGACTGAGTGTGAGAGAGTTTTTTTTGGGGGTATGCACCTTGAGGGGTGCGAGAATGGGCCTCTGCGGTGAAAGAAACGGAAGAAAAGGGCAAGTAGACCTTTTTT
>OOFB01036336.1:12734-23117 GCA_900323305.1 Trachyrincus murrayi
CCCCCCCCCCACCACCACCACCACTACGAGCTATCCTTGTCCAGATTTAAACATGTTATTTGTAAAAGGGCAAAGGAAAAAAAAAACGTGTGCCTTTTAAAAAGAAAAAGAAAAAAAAAGCTTGAAATCAGATTGGTAGTGCTTTGAGTTTCCCCGTCTCTCAGCGTGGTCCTCACATGTGATTGTTTGTGTGTATTTTTCCGACTGTTGCACGTTTGCTCCTCTCCCCCTCAGTTGGCTGGGTTGTCCGATTGGAACTTGCAGCTCAGTCTCCCCTCTGTAAACGGTCTCGTTTAAAATGAACCACAGTCCTTTGAGAAGAGTCTTAATAGTTTACTTTCCCTCTCTTATTCTTCCTTTAGTCACTTTAAAGGAAGCGCTACCGTGGCACTTATTACCTCAAACTAATGTTTTTGAGAGTGGAAGTCGATTATTGTCTAGTCGTAACTTTCCCTCCTCCCCTAACTGTCCCTCCTTTGTCCCAAGAGTGTATTGACGGGAATGTCACAGGATTTTGCGTTAGCCAATCAGAGGAGAAGGGGCATAATGTATGTTTAGTTTCGGGAGTTTATTCAGTCATACTTCAACAGGGAATTTGCTTGCAGAGTTTCTATATTTTTCTCAAACCGTAAATGTAAATAGCCTTTATAGGATAAAAACAATAGGATATATACTTGGGTCTGTATGCAGCATAGTAAACAGAACATGCAGTCACAGTTCTGCCAATCGCTGGGCACGTTTTCACAATGCAAATTACTTTCTTCCTTTGTAAAGCTTTGATCTTTTATTCTCGGCGTGTGTCGTTTTGATGACAACATGCCGATACAGAGCGCCCGGGGCTGCTGTCGGCAGACTCTCCGGTCAAACCTCATCTACAGAAAACCTCAAACCCTTTTGTTTTCCTTCCCATTTAGTCTTCATTACACCCTTTTAGGCACCCTTTTTTGGTGGTTAATGGTTTTAGTGCCAAAAGCCCTCTTTGTTTTGGTCTTGCTTTTTTTGTTTTGGTCTTTTTCCGATAGTTTGGAAACGGTTCACTTATATCAATGGAAATGTGGTGTCCAAACGTGTAGACATCTAATATTGTCTAACGCGAGAATTATAGACGCACACAAAAATGAGTTTTAAATTTCTCCGTTACACCACTCAAATGGAGAGTATAGGAATTAATTATGAAATAATCGCTGAGCTCTATTTTTTTAATGCAAAGCACTCACACGTGTCGCATAGAATAACCTTTTCTCTGTGTTTCTGAAACAATGGGACTCAAACCCATTTCTATTTTAATCGTGTTAGCACTTGTTGGGTTGTCTACTTATTTAAGTTAACCTTATATCCCTGTCAGTATGGTTTTGTGTTTAAAGCACAAACGGGTATCAAAATGAATGTGATTGTTCAAGGGGATGATTGACAGTGGATTGAGAATGGAGGTGCTATTTTAAGAATATTTGGCCAATTTCAAAGTTTGCATTTTGTCACTATAGTAAGCTATGACACATTCAATACATGTAATCATAGTTTGCATTAGTTTGCATGCATTATATCTGACGACACCAGTTAATTTACAATGCCAAAAAGTATATATAAATGTAATCGATTTTGTAAAGCTCCCGTGCTCAGGTTGTCATTGCCGAAGCATCGATTAAAACATGATATTATTAATGTCCACTAGCAGACTGTATAAACCAAAAAACAAACCTTGAGTTAGAATGTCCGGCATTGTACTGTGTTTTTATCATCATGGACGGATAAGAAAAGGACGGCTAAGGTTTGGAGGTATGCCATGTCATTATCTGTTTTCACTCCTTCATTTTGTTTCCTACTTTAGAGTTGTTTGGAGAATAGTTCTGGGGGAGGACAGAGAAAAGCAAGACATTATTCACAATCTGCATAAGGGTTACTCACGGGTTTACTTTCACATCCAGTGTCTAGAAATCTGCTGCTGTTTTTTAAACCCGTATAATAAAAAATAAAAAAAGACCGCATACTTGCCTCTCCTGGCTCAAGAATGTATCCTGCCTCTCGCGGCGCGTACTACATTTTTGAGAAGGACAACTAAATATGCAATAGAAAGTACACATACGGAGTACATTTCTACACGAGACATGTAATTGCTTCCTTTTGGTATTCTTTGTTTTTTTCAAAATATAAGCTATTCACACAAGAGAGGACCTGCATTACCTCTCTCTCTGTCTGTCTCTCTGTCTCCCTCTCTCTCTTTCTGTCTCTGTCTCTCTCTCTCTGCAGGCCAGATCTTTTCAGGAAATATACTCATGTGTCAGTAAACAATTACTTTTCACCGCACAAATAAAGCCTATTATGTTAGCCGACAAGATGACCAAAGCAAGTTATACAGACAAATTCAACATTTATCCACGTAAGTCTTTGGAGAGAATTGTACAGTTATTTGTTTTTTTTAACACATTTTGTATTCTATCTCGGATGGCTTTGGTCAAGTTGTGAAATACTGTGAATAGAATAGGTTTTAGTCTTTTCACTCAAAACTGTTTGTGAAAGTAATCAACCAGCTTGAATCTAAAAGTTTGCACTACCCAAATGTTTTGTTTTGAAAATCTATTTTGTATAAAACATATGCAGACATTAACTTTTAAAAAAAATATCAAGGGCAGATCATATTTCACTGGGATATACTTTCTTTAAAGCTTTGTTTTGCTTAGAATTTCAATTATGTACATATATTCAATTAATTAAATGTATTTGTCTCAAAATACTCGTTTTTCTATCTCATCTGTATTGTTTCTCCACTGTAGTGTGAATCTTGATCTTTTCCTCCATTGATTAAATGTTGAAATGTAGGCATATGTCTCCGTTGTGTGGTACTTTTCCAAAATTGTATACTGACGTATATATTATCCTGATTACATTTTTAACAATATAAATGGTTATCACGGCAGGCACTTTGCTCTCAACCAATAAATGCGCTTTTCCATCGTGATGCTTGTTTGTTGATTTCTGCAGGGCACCCCTCATAATATCCATACGTCTCTGCAGAACACGGGTAGGAGTTTCTCACAGCCATCTAATAGCCAGCTATAAGTCCCAATGTGTATTGTAAACGGATGGGAGCCATCAGTGTGTAGCAGAACAAATATCCGAATAAACAGTAACTCGCATGGTTCACATAAATATCCTCCCTCAAAACTTTAGAAAGAGGTTATCTTGCCATCATTCTACGTGTATCTCCGTAGGCATGCGGTTCGACCAGATTAGTTCGTGATAAAAAGGTAAGTGGCTACTTTTTTTGCTACACAACACAACGTCGGCTGGGCTGTAGCCTACACTTGCCAGCAGACGAGTTGTTGTCGCACTGGTCACCTGAGTGTGCCCGGCACGTTATGAGGGTCCAGTCCATAATACTGTACATCCACGATCACTTCCAGGCGCCCCCTCTATGTGATCCGTGCTTCTCACCTTATTCTCTCAACTGCTTCCACAACTACATCCGGATCGAGGTAGCGCATTCTCGTAGCTTCAGTTTATCATAATAGGTTTTTATTATTGCACGTTTATTTAAATAAAAACAAGAATGGCAGATGGAGAGGCAGTCTTTACATCCACTGGTCTTGCGGGATACGACAGCAACCTGCTGCTAGACTATAACCGTAAGATTCGCTTGTATTGCCTGAATGGCGGACACCACCTCCAGATGCGCCCAGACGGGACCGTGCACGGCCAGAGAGATGAGGATGACGTCTACAGTAAGTAAGACACACAAATAAATGCCTTGTAGGTTATGGCGCATTTTGGCGTCCCAGTGCTGAATGAATACCTCTGTACTAGATATGTTTTACTCTCACGCTATCTTTCGCTATCTCTCACGTTATTTTTCCACACAGGTAGGCCTTTCACAATCAGTTAGATCAGCTTGTCTCAGTTCAAAGGAAGTTCAAATCTGCTAATTTCATTTTTCAACTCACTTTAAAAGAGACTCATTTCTGAAAGAACATTTTAAAATCTTAAACCCCTATTTTTTTAATTAAACATCTTAATTAGTCAAAATGAAAACCGTTTCAAATGAGATGTTTCCATCAGTAGGGCATTGTCACGTCTTTACAATTTTTAGAATGTGTTTTTTTTTTTCCAGCGTGTGAAGCTGCTCTCTTCGTGTCCCATGTCTCTGCTCTCTCTTCATGTCCCATGTCTCTGCTCTCTCTTCATGTCCCATGTCTCTGCTCTCTCTTCATGTCCCATGTCTCTGATCTCCCTTCAGCTGTCCTGAGACTGAAAGCTGTGGAGCCTGGTGTGGTTGTGATTCAGGGAGTGGAAACGGGGAAATATTTGGCCATGAGCAATGCAGGCCACTTGCATAGTTCAGTGAGTATCTTAGATACAGAAACATATCCACTGTCAACCAGACCATGTGTCTGTTGAAATAAATAGTGGCTAGTCAATCTTTCACAATCAGTCTGAATGTAAACACACTACCTCAGATTAGGTCAACCTAACCTCAGGTGAACTACACATTTTGCACTAGATACTCATTCTTTCAACAATGCAGAAGCCATGTGTACATATAAGTGCCGACCCTTGTTGCTTCCACATAAAGACAATGACTAGATGCTGCTAATCAGGAGAGCAGTTCATTTTCACCCAGCAAATGTACCCAAAGATCAGACCGTGAGCTCAGAGAAAACACACAGAACTAACTATGGGATAGCAATGTGCATAACTCTACCCCTAGGGAAAGCCAAGTACAATGACTTCCATCTCAGACTAACCAGCCTTTTCTGTCCTAAAAAATGAAACGTGTTCAAGTTGCATCTAAACAAACCAAAAGACTTTTGGGACTATGATCTGGATGAGACGAGGGCAGAGTTGTTTGGTTGTAATGCACAACGTCATGTTTGGTGAAGATCAAATACAGCATGGGGATGTGTGGGGCGTGGTGTTTTGCAGCAATAGGATTTGGACATCTCCAGAGTCACCATGAAACCATCTTCTGTCGTGCAGGCCTACTCATCTCTTCTATACTAGAATGTGTATGGAGAGGCAAATGAGAGGGCTTCACTCCCACAGCTAAAGATTGGCTAACAAGCCCCAGCGCAGCAGCAAATCTACAACCGAATGGGTAAAAAAAATAGGATCAAATCTCATCAGACCTCAGCCCCATTGAGATTGAGTGGTCGGGGAAAACGCCCATAATCACAGTGTTGTAAGGAGGAAGCTCGCAACTCGAATTAGTACCAACTCCAATGTGATTACTTAACAATTGTACAACTTCATGCATGTTGGTTTAATTTTTTTTGCTGAATAAATATTATCCTAAAATGTAGTCATGTGATTTGTTTGTAACCTTCAGACAGATTTAGAACTAGATTGTGGGTAGGATCATGTGATTTTGTTGGGTCAGGTGTTCATGCCAGTGTGTGTGTGTGGCTTTGTCAATTCTCTGAATCATGTCCACCCTTCCTGTCCTCTGTATTTATCTCTTAGCGCACAGTAAGTGATGAATGTTACTTTGTGGAGACCCTGGAAGAGAACCACTACAACACCTATCAGCCCCAGAAGTACAAGGAGAGGAGCTGGTACGTGGGGCTGAAGAAGAACGGCAAACCAAAGCCGGGCCCTAGGACCCACATCGGGCAGAAGGCCATCTTTTTCCTCCCGCGAAGGCTGGTTGACACGGGGCAGTAATAATGATACATACGTGCATTATTACCTCCTATTACTAGTATTATTTAAACTATGTAGGTACAATGAGAGCGTTTCAAACTTGTGCACTTGTACTGCAAGCTCTGGGATGCCACTATATTTATAACCTTGAACTGGATGTGAGACTGTCTTGTGTCTGTTCACTCCCAAATACAGAGCAAATGTTATTTATCATATTTCTTATTGTGACATTGCAATGATAAAACGGTGTCATTGTTTTCTGCTGAAAGAACCAGCGTGATCCTTATGAATGTAATTATGGCTGCTTTTTCATTTAATCCCACTCACTGCATATTACTGTAATATTAATAAATTATATTATTAAACTACATGCACAACAACTCACTGTAGATTCGAGAGGTTATTGACCACATTATAAGTGTGTCCATATCATTCATAGCATGTCTGACCATCAAGTGCTCTTGGTACACGCAACCTGACCTGGGAAGTCGTCCGTCTAATAAACACCAGACAACATTAAGACATGCAGGTGACATGAAGCTTTTTATTAATATTTGAAAACATCTCATAACAATAAAACCCAAAGCAGCAATACACAAACAAGCAGGTTTTTTCATTCTCATGGTCCTACACTTCCATAGATATAGAACATTGTATGGGAGGAACTGCTAAACGAAAAGTGCTGCATGTCCTGGTTCCCTATTAAAATAATTGAAGCAGTACTCCACTTGAGCCAATAAGGAGACACCTATTCATTGTGATAACCATGGAAGATGAGCACGTTCTTGTGTTTCACAAATATGATTAAGAACAAACATGAATGAAGTCACCCATACGTTGTGTGTGTGTACATACATATATATATAGTCCACAATTACGTGTAGAACACCCTGGGTTTTATTGGGATGTGTCTAAAAGCGTACCTGCAAACATTCTAGCATGGTTTTGACACCTACTTAATTTCTAAATTGCACCATATATAAGCAACTGGCTAAAAAATACAAAGGAACAAAAAATATATACATTTTCTCTTGAAATAATTACCCTCCAAGTTAATCTAAACCCAGAAATGCATCAGAATCTGGGCCAGATTTCAAAGTTATGATTTTTGAAAGGTTCAAACATCTCTTAACAAGCAGCTGGAGCAGCTGGCCCCAATAGCAATAAATCACATGCTAAATGTACTTAAATATTAACGTTTTAGATGCAACATGGACAGATTATATTATTCAGCCAAGAGAACAAGGCCCTCACACCCACCCTTAAAGTCTGCGTCTCCCTTCCTGTTCATAATGTGTCACTTTGGCCTCTTGGTGCTCTTGCTTGGATGCTTATGGTTGCCAGATTTGTGAACATGTTAATGTTGTTTTATGTTCACAGAAGGACCAGATCATAGGGATTACACAAATTATTTGCCTTGATAGGCAGAAGAAAATCAAAGTTACTGCTGTTTGAGTGCATGTGTGTTTGGGCCATTATAGTCTCAACTTGATCAAATATAACATTGCTTTGCTAGCATGAATGTGGATTCCCTTTTCATAACTGTGATTACTAAAGCAAATGCTAACACTGCCCTCTATAGGCTCAATAGCAATGTTGTTCAAAGCCCAAAAAAAAAGGTCAGTGAATTGTGTGATAATACATCAACCGTGACATTTACACCATGGTCCTACCTTGTTTCTTATGTGAATGTTGCATTATAAAAACACAGTATAATCATCATCACACCAAGTTATCATGAGGGGAACTTTACAATGCGTTCTGCATGCTCATCACAAGTCTTCAAAACAAGTGTTGACAGTTCATAATGCCAGTGGGCCAAAGTATCACCAACATAAAACTCTTCCCTATTGACTTGAAGGGGCTAATGCATGCCAGTACACTACCATCAAAACAATATAAGATGTATATGTGAAAGCACTTAACATTAGCCACTACGGACTACATAGAAGGACTAATACTGTTACAAATTACCATCAATATATTTCAAACAAAAAGAAGTGTCAGGATTCAGGATTTTTGTTGTTGTTTTGTTTTCGTTGAGTTTGTTTACACCCCAACCACATCTGGTGGAGAAGTGGCTTCGGTCTGGTGCTGTTACTGTCGATTTAGTTGGTATGAGAGCTCTTCCGCAAAGTTCTGTGTGATCGAGAAGAGAAACGTTAGAGTATGGAAGGCTACCATTTTGGAGCTGGGCAACAGAGTGATACAGCGTCGTAATCACGTTATCGTGATGTGCTAGATGCTATCAGGGACTACATTGTGATTGGATGATGTCATCACCTCTAATAAATAAAGAGCACCCGTGTCCTGGGGAGGGTGGCGTAGGCGGGGTCAGCCAGCTTGCGCACTCTGGAGTAGTTTACAAACCCTCTGATGAAGAGCATGAAGCCTAAAGCACAAGAGAAACCACGTTTCAATGGGATGTCTTTTTACTATAGCAGTACTAGACGGTAAACATTTCATAAAGGATGTGTGCATTATTGAAACGTAACTCACCCAGGGCCAGGAAAACCCACCACAGCCAGTACTGCTCGTTAAAGTAGCCCGGGAAATAGGTGGAAAACTGAAAAGGTATTATGATCTGGTCAGACGACAGCCATAAACAGACTCAGTTTGTTTGATGCCAAACAATAATGCTAACACACAAATCCAGATAAGAAAAAAAAAGGACCCCATAAACGGTTACAAAATGATTTCACGACAATCTGGGTCTCCAAGTGAGTGCAGCAACAGCAGACATGTGTGCAAACCAACTCTTCCAAGGGGCTGACAGGTAGAGGGTCTACATGTTAGTGAAGCTAGTCTCAAATCAGACTTTAGATTCCTATATAAAGTCTGACGGCAGACGAGCTCAAATCTGGGTGGACGGGATGTATCATTTTCTTTCGCTTCATATTTGTTTCGACCAATCATGTTGCAGTAAGCGTGTAATTGACAAACTCGGCCAGCAGTAGTAAACTGTAAAAAAGTGTCTAAAGGTTTAAAATAACCGTGGAGACTGGCCACTGTAGAAATATACTTAAAATCCCCTTCTGAAAGCTTCATCCACTCGCGCGAATGAGTTTTCCTCGGTAGAATATCTCTCCGTCACTTTTTGGTTTCCGGCTAAGCTCTGTGCCGTCTCCCCAGAAGTTCTGCTATAATATAGTAGGCAGGACTGCTGGATCTGAGATTACAGTGCAGTTAATGTGTCCTACCCTGACAATGAGAACCCATTTGATGAGGGACAGGCCAAATCCAGAGATGGCTCCATATCGGCCCGCTGCCGATGTGGTCAAGCAGAACGACAGGAAGAAGCCAATCCAGTTAAAGAGGAATGCCACTGAAGGAGGAGGAAAAAGAAGAATATGTAAATGACAAACAAGGTGTGTTTATAAAGCTAGGTTTCCTGTGATGTACTTGGCCTCTATAACGGTATACAAGCATAACAACACTGCCACAGATGTTCTTACTGAAGAACGTGAGCATGAAGATGCCATCGTTTCCTATCCGCAGCTGGTCTGCATCTTCAAAGTCATCCCTGGCCACAAAGTCCTCCTCCTGCACCAGCAAACACAACACAATCGTTGTTCAACTTCAGCGTTTTGTTATTTGTCTCCCACATGTAAAGCGCCTTGGGCCCTGATGAAAGACACTATATTATTAATATTATTATTAATATTAGAATATTAATATTAGAATATTATTAATATTATTATTATTAACTTTCAAAACAATAACGTACCATGACAATAATAATAATTAGCATTTGTTGCACCAGCATGCCCTCCATTAACTGATAGATTATACGTATAACCAAGAGAAAAAGCTCATAGTGTTGTTTAAATAGGAGGCCAGGGTACCGTCACTCTGCCAGCGACCAATGGGATTGCAGCCTCCACTTTGGTTCTCTCTGCTTCATCGTAGGAGGGCAGTGTGGTGGCTACGTTGTAAGATGGGGGATTCGGAAAGCTTCCTCCATCATCTTTGTAGTCAAAGAAGGCTGGGGAGGCCAAAAATAAATGCAGGTCATGTCCAGATGAAAATAACAGTATATATATATATATATATATATATATATATATATATAAAAACATTTATGAATGTAGGCCTCATTAATCAGTGTTCAGTTAAAAACAATAAAATAACTCTGCCCCATTTGTCTATTGCTAAAGCTTAAGTATTTGGGGTCACAGAAAAACTTGGAATGATGGAACAAATGTTGCAATGTAATTTAGGGTTTTGGAAAACAGACTACCAATTAAGAGCATTACAGTTCTGAGTCACCGGATAGTGAGAGGACTCAGGAGGCTTCTTCTTACCTGCATTGGCTGCAGCGACACTGCTGTAGGGTGGGGGGGCATCCTGGGCGGGGGCCTCCTGGGAGGCCTGGGCTGGCTCGTCTTCATTTACCAGCTGACAAAAACATGGTGTGATAACAATCAAACAGTGGCACACCTGACTTCAAATATAACACACAATGGGAAAGCTATAGTTAGCAAGTCAAAAATAATAATCATAATAATAATAGTAGTAGATACTTTGCCATGACTGAAACATATTGTAAAGTTCAAACAAAATAGGCCTTAGTCAGTATGTGCACGATACATGTGGTGAGGGGTATTAACTCAAGATACATGTGGTGATGGGGTATTAACTCAAGATACATGTGGTGAGGGGTATTTCCTCCATGGGGAAATCTCAAGTCTGACTCAAGACTCAACAGAAGAGAACGTACATGTTGAAACACAAATCGAGTAAAGATAT
>OOFB01036336.1:23651-62618 GCA_900323305.1 Trachyrincus murrayi
ATCATAATAATAATAGTAGTAGATACTTTGCCATGACTGAAACATATTGTAAAGTTCAAACAAAATAGGCCTTAGTCAGTATGTGCACGATACATGTGGTGAGGGGTATTAACTCAAGATACATGTGGTGAGGGGTATTAACTCAAGATACATGTGGTGAAGGGTATTAACTCAAGATACATGTGGTGAGGGGTATTTCCTCCATGGGGAAATCTCAAGTCTGACTCAAGACTCAACAGAAGAGAACGTACATGTTGAAACACAAATCGAGTAAAGATATGCCACATAGTAATCAGATAAGGCAGAATGTCGCAATATACATCAACCTTTGGCTTTGATACATCAGCTCTGGGAGACATTACATCATGGGTGTCATATAGTCACTACAGACACGTTGAATACGTGACGGCTACTTCATCACATCCGAAAAATATTTCACTAGCTGGTTCGACTTGGAAATAACTGCTAGCTACATAGGATGTTCCGTTTGGAAAACGTCGAAAATTAGAAAACAGCTTCATTATAAACACGTGTAAAGGCCAACTCTGGGCCCGCCCGTAAACAATTCGTCCGGTTCAGTTTTCCACTGACTGTTAACCTGACGCTAACTTAGCCAGATATGTGTTGTCATCGGTGAATACAAAACAAAACGCCTACCTCTTGATACCTCACGTTGCTGTTTTGTTCTGCCATTCTTAACGATTAAATAGTAACAGTGGATAATGTCCACGACACGTATGTGATGTGTAAAAGTATCCTGGCGGACGATGTAGCAAAGATTTAGATAGCTAGCATAAGTCGGCCATCTTCACACAACACCCACTGCTGACAGCTAGGTCACGTGACCCGCCCGGCCCGACCGGAGGAACCTCCTCGTGATCGAACAGCCAACCCATACACAACAATGACACAGGCAGATGTTGATTCAATGCTTTTATTTTGTTAAAAAGCCATTCCAGCCATGTTTAGTGTGATTTATATTAAACAACCTACGTTTCAAGTATTATAAAAAAAATCTGCTTTAGAGAAACAGAATGCTCTGCTCATAAAAAGATGTAAAGAAAAGCCTGCTTTACAACAGGAAAATGATTCTGCCGTATGATATGAATGGATAAGGGAGGAATGGAGTGTAAACCACGGTACATTTTAAATAGGACTTGGCCCAAAGTAAAACTTCAGTTTCTCTTCTGGGTAACAGGAAGTGGATCCACCAGCTTGTTGTGCACGTGCATCATCCCTAAATACATGAACACACAAGTACATTTAGTTCAGGTTTTAGTTTTTTAAGACATTTTGTGAACTAGATTTAAAATTAATGACGAAATGATTTGAGACATGCACCCCCAATGTCTGTTATTTTCTTTGTATGTATTGATACAGCACTTAATCGCCTGAGTTTATTTGAGTTTGTGAACAAATGACATATGCCCACTGTCACGATACATTTAGACCAGTCATAAAACTATAGCCTGCTATATGGAAATTCAATGTTACCTTTAAAGTATTTTACAGTTTTGACCCTCAGTTCCAGAGTGGCATCTTCGTCACACACAAAAACTGTCTGTGGGTGCTGTTGGAATGCAGATACCGTCCACATGTGGTTAACCCCCTCCTCTATAGCTTTGTACAAAGCAAATGCCTTGTGTCCGCCAGTAATGAGAATCATGACCTGAACAGAAAATGTAAAGCAAAATTTGAGATTAGGCAGTTTGCACACAATGTAGGTTGCAGTCTACACACATAAAAACATAAAAAAACGTAAAATAGGTGAAAAGTAGACGTCCAACCTCCTTTGCATCCATCACAGTGCCTACTCCCACTGTCAGGGCCATCGTCGGCACCTTTGAGAGATCCCCATCAAAGAATCGAGCGTTAGCCTGGATGGTGTCCATCGCCAGGGTTTTCACTCTGGTCCTCGAAACCAGGCTAGAACCGGGCTCATTGAAGGCAATGTGACCATCGGGTCCAATACCTGAAAAAAGGGAGAAAAGTGATTCTCAGCGGGGAATGATACTTTAACAATGTTATACAAGTAGTTTAAAATAACAATAAAGCTGGTTGGCTACATATGTTCCGAAATTCTGACATTCTTCTCACCTCCAACAAAGAGTTTGATTCCCCCAGCGTCTTGTATCTTCTTCTCGAAGGTCTGGCACTCTGCCTCAAGATCTGCAGCATTGCCATCCAGAATGTGGACATTTTCTGCTTTTATGTCAATGTACTTGAAGAGGTTATTCCACATGAAGGAATGGTAGCTTTCCGGGTGATCTCTAGGAAGACCTTGGCAATTTCAGAACATTTTCAATTAGATCAGTTTACACAACAAATCAAAGGAAATATGCACCATTAACCACTAGGCTATACTTACCAACATATTCATCCATGTTAAACGTTTTGACATACTGGAATGAGACTTCTCCATTCTTGTATAACTCGATCAGTTTCTTGTAGCAACCAAGTGGTGTCCCACCTGAGGAGTGAGGAAAATCAAACAAGCTCCATTATTATGCTCCACTAAACCTGCGGCTCTGTCCTCGTCGTCACATGCCAGTCACATGCGACAGCTTGTTCTGTGCTCCGCTTACCAGTTGGAAGTCCCAATGTGAAATGTCTGTCCGGACCAGGGTTGAAGAGCAAAATCTTGTTTCTTATGTATTTTGCAGCCCACTCACTAACCTGATCATATTCGTCAAGAATAATGAGTTTCATTGTCCTTCAAAACGAGAGCAACGAGGCTTCTTCTTGATCACACTGGTAGTAGCCTGCTTGTACACTCGACCACTCCGTGTGTATAACATCCGATATGAAGGCTCGTATAAAGCGGTCTTTGGACTCGCAACACTTCAACGGGAAGCTCGGCGCGTTGATCTCGACTGACTAAACTAAACTGTTTGAAACAAAAGAACGCGTTAAACAAACCACTCAAATTCTGCGATACGCGGCGAGATATCGTGCGTATCGTATAGTCGTATCGCTATTGTAAACACTGTCTGTCGGTTGTATGCTCGGAGCAACTTCAGATCATAAGACTGTTAACCTTTGCTAGATGCTGACGGAGCAGAAATCCACCAACCAATTAATCAGTTCCATTTCCTGTTTTTATTATGGGTGCATTTAATCGAAAACGTAGCGGGAAATAAAAACAGTGCGTTTTGTACTTATATTGTAGTTCTTTAAAAGACTACAAATAAACTAAAGAAAACCAGTCATTAAACAAAAACATGCATGATTTTCAAAACACTTTATTAAAACCATATTGTGACAGACTAGAACACTTATAGGGCACACAACAGAAATAAACACCATTATGTGTAGAGCACTCATTGTCAATCAACAGGCTTATTGCAGTTGGATTTCATTTATTCCAGCGAACAGGAAAGGACATGCTATGGCAGCAGAAAGATGCCTTTAGAAGCTTGGGTCAATGTGCTGGGAACTGCCTGTTTTGACTGCGGTGGGTATCATGACACACTGACACACAATGTATCTCAATCTGAAACATCAATCCGTTTCGACCTTTTATTCATTAGTATTACATAGTGGCTGCTTAAATGTGCGAAACCTTTTTTTTTTGATTGACTAAGATTTTATCTTCATCTGGTCATCTATAGAGAATTTGTGAATCACGTATAGGTCAAGAACAGTGCACACATGCTTCAGACTGAGGCACAGGTGTATCTGCCCGTTCAGTCGAGGTCCATGTCAGGCTTGTTTTCTGTAGAGGCGCTAGCTGCGTCCTCAGCTGAGCCGGTGTCTGCAGTGTCATCCGGAGCCTTCTCCTGGCCGTTGACAGGCCCGTTCTGCTCTGCCGCCTTGTCGTCCTTGGGAAGCTCGACCTTTGGCTTGGGCTTGTTCATGATGGGATTACAAGCGGAGAAAAGCTCCTGGGGCCAGAACAAGTGCACATAAACATATTAAACATGGACCAATACCAATCATTGCACCAGCTAATAAAACCTTTACCGAGCAAGTAGATTTGAAGTTTGTCGTTATTATGATTAAGAAGATATTTGTATATGATTGAGAACAGTAGGACAGCCTGTCGAAGTAATTTAGTTAATACAATGTTATTGTGTTTCAATGCTTTCGACCCTTACCCTTGTTTTTGCCTGAATCTCTTTGACTTTGACAGAAGGGTCCTCTGTGAGGGTCTGTTTGCTCTGCTGGTTCATAGCACTGTTCATCCAGACCATGGCCTCGCTGGCCAGCTTGTCCACTTTGTTGACATCCGCCTCCTCTAAATGGTCGTATTGCTCTTCCTGGAGTGTGGAAGTGAAACAGGGCAAATACTGATGGACAATATCGATGACGACAACGGCAAAAAGTGTGAAATATAGGCTACCACATTATTTAGTACGCATTGAAAGTCAGACATCATTTGCACCTTGGTTTTGTACGCATCCACAGCCTTCATGTATAGCTGGATCTGTTTCCCCAGCTCCTCAAATGCTTTAGGTCTTTCTTCAGCTTCCAGGTGCCTCTCCTGGATGGGCAGGCCAAGTTTCTGTAGAGTGTAACTCAGTTAGTCACCAAATCAAAAATCCTTGACAAATCACCAGAGAAAACAATACAGTACATCGTCATACCTTTAACTCTGACAGTTTGTCAATGTAAACCTGCTTGGGTTGGTCCTCTCCATCTTCATACAACCAGTTCTCAGTATCCTCCAGTTTTATTGACAGGGCATCTCGATCCTAAATTATGTTCCGGTCAGAATTATGTTAACGGCACATAATTAGCAAGAGCCAACCCACAGAAATGACAGCTTCAAGTCGAATGGGATTATATGATTGTTGATCGGAGACAAGTTATCACTCACAGATTCACTGACAAACTTCTCAAACAGTCCGTGCAGCTTGTCCCTCATGTCGTACACATACTCCTCAACATAATTCTTGGCATCGTTCCGCTCCTTCTCCAGCTTGTCCTGCATGATCATCTTGCCCTGGACAGAACGCAGTGTAAATACATACCATTTCCACCAGGTTCAGATTTCTTGTATAGCTAAAGCTAAAGGGCTCCAACAGTAGACATTTTTACCTCATTTTCTACAAACAGATTGAGCATGTCATCTGCCAGCTGCCACTGTGGACTGTTTTCAATAGGAAGCTCCAGCACTTTAGTTTTGACTTTGGGCTTTTTGGCTTGTGGAGGTTGGTCAGACTTCTTCTCTGTTTTGACCTCTTCTGGAGTCGTCTGAAGAAACAGAAAAAGATAAATTAAAAAAAGATGAACATACCATTTGTTGTCATGTGAGACTGGACTGCAAGGCTTTACAATCAGCAGATAAACACCATGTATTCCACTGCTTGTTACCTCCATCTCTTCAGCCTCAGGTGTGCTCTTCTTCTCAGGCTCTTTCTGTCCTTCTGCCTGTGTCTTCTGGTCCTCCTCATCGGTCTGCATTTTGGTCTAGAAAAGGCCAAACAGACCATTAGGGTGTACTCATATAAACTCATTTTCAAATGAGAACAGGTTGACTTGGTTTAGGTTTACAGACTTGGTTACTTCGCAAATTAAAAGAAACATAATGATTCACCTCTCCATCTTTTTCAGTTGCCTGTTCCGTCTCCATGGGTTCCTCTGTCTCATCGGACTTCTGGACCTCCACCAGTGAGGCGCTGGAGATGCTGAAGATGCCGTGGATATTCACCCGCACCTTGACTTTGACCTTGGAACTCTCCCCGGACGCCTGAGGGACCACCTTCTGGATCACAAACTGACCTGCAGAACAAAATAAACAAAAATAACAGCCTTAAACTATATCCAAAAGTATTTCTCTATGAAGCTTCAGTATACTTGGCACTGTCACAAAGGCAGATTAGTGACCATCAATGCAGCTAATGTGGAGTTCTTACACACAGCGTTCCACCAGATGGCAGACTGAAATGGTGCAGAATTGGCATGTAGCCTTGTTCACCGTCCCCCAACGGACTGGCGTCCACAATGGCTTACCAGTGAAATTTACTGCACTACTCGCTTTTTTGTTTCATCATAACTGTTTTTTATATTTTAACATCCTTTCCGTCATCTATCAACACATTTTGCAAACTCCTCCCTCTGGGGGGGGGGCACCAGTCTGGTGGTGTTGTGGACACAACACAACACCACCAGACTGTTTTCATTTGAAGCGTACAGCCAGCTTGAGTAGAGAATATTGCTACGTGAGCGCAATGATGTAATGTTTTGAATGGATTACCAATAGTGGGATCAGGGTAGGGAAGCTCTTTAGGACAGTTGTAATACGCCTCCAAAGAGAAGGGCTCTCTCCGGTAGAAGGTCAACACCTTAGAGAAAGGTGCTGCGTGGTTCTTTGGGAATACCTCGCAATCACTGGAACACACACACGACATTTGATGGATTATTTACTGAAAGAACCCTACAACCCAATGAATAGAAAACACAGCAAACCTCTTTACCTCAACCCTTCCTCCGCAGCAGAGTTCCACTTCAAGGAGACCGGGTACGGGACTATATCTGTAGTTGAGAACTCCCTCACTTTGAAGGCAGGTGACAGGATTGCACACTGTGGAGACAAACGGTATTTTACTGAAGAGTAAAAACTAATATGTATAACTGCAGGAACAAGATTATAGGCACCTTCATTTAAATAAACAGCTTTGGTGGTAAAAGTGTTTGCCACCAGGTTGACAATTGACAGTGAGATGTACCTGCAGGGCACAACCCCTGGCTACTGCCTCATCTGCATTCAGGGTGGTGCTCAGTTCCTTCCCAAAGAACTTGCTAATTCTCTCCTTGACAGATGGGATCCTGGAAGCTCCGCCCACCATCTCTACCGCATAGATGTCTTCCTTCTTCAGCTCTATTGGGGCAATACGATAATAGAAATGGTTAGTAGAATAAAAATGATACACTAAAGAAATAGCACTTTGATTCATGGTAATAACCAATTCAAGGAACTTCATCAATTCTAGCACACAGTTTCGGTTTAGCTTGTTTTTCTGTTAATTACCACTTACGTAGAAATATGTAAATAATTGAACAGTTTTACTATATGCATTTTAGATTTTTGACACACTTGTTGGGATTTACTGAGGTTTCTCAAGGGCATTTGATATGCACTTATAGAATATATGTGAATAAAAACATACAGGATTCCTAAGATGCTACTTGCTAATGGGCCACAGCAGGCAACTCCTTTAAGCTACTAACACCTGGGTTTATTATGCTGTTGCATAATGTAATTACCAAATAGAAAACAGTTAAGTTTCTATTCATGCAAGAAATTTGATTTTTTTGTATTTTATGGTCAGATAATCCTAGTTCTGTCTTAAACACACTACAATATGGTGTATGGTAATCATGGTAATATGGTTAAATCTGCACTACTATAATTGGGTTATATGTGCTCATTACATGTACAAAACAAAATACTTACTAGCATTTTCCAGCAGACTGTGCAGAGGAGCCTCTACTCTGGTCAAAACATCAGCACACATCTCTTCAAACGCTCCCCTACGGTGGCAGAGGTCGATACTTTAAAGTGCGTTTGCATGCATTGCAGTGTAAATCGGGCCTAAAGTAAATATTACTTTAAGTTCAAGTAAATGACAACTACTGATCTCAACGTGACCCTATTTAAATGCATTGTGGTATAACCAACAATAAAGTTAAGATTCAATAAACCTGTTTTTTTTGTCCATTTGAATTACCATACTATAGACATTGCATCAACATTCAAAAAAGAAAGAAAAACATATGGTTCAACATATATGTTTGGCCGACCTGTGCATCTTTCCGGAGACATCGATGTCATTCATGAAACACTCGATGTTCAGCGGCAGGACGGAGGAGTTAGCGCTCATCACCCTCTTCAGTTTCTCACACTCCTGGTAGAGCCTGACCAAAGCCCTGGGCTTGGACCTCACATCCAACTTGTACTTTTTTGCAAAGTCTTCACAGAAATGCTTGACGAGCTCCTCATCAAAGTCCTTACCTCCCAACTCTGGGTCACAGGATGTAGCAAGGACCTAAGAAGCCATGAGGGGAAACAGCGGAACGTAGTTAAAGTGGTCGGTCCAATGAGTTAACTAGTAATGGGGAGATGAGAACTGGTGTGGTTTCGACATCAGTTCTGGTCGCTCCAATGAGTTAACTAGTAACGGGGAGATTAGAACTGGTGTGGTTTCTACATGCGCTACGAACCTTCAGTTTGCCTTTGTTGAAGGCACACACAGAGGTCTGGTATCCAGAATGACCCAGGTCCACAAACACCACAATCCTGGCCTTCTCCTCAGGGGCAGGAAGGTCTTGCTTGTAGATGCCATATGCTAGCGCCACTATGAAATAATGTAGGGAAATTAACAATGTCAAATTACATCAGTTTCTTTTATCAACTGAAAACTAATGGAATCGAAGCAAGTACCAATAAAGTTACATCAGGGTTCCTACAGCTTAAGGCAAATTACATTTAAGACTTTAAGACTTTTAATGTCACTTGGAATTAAATTTAAGACCAACTTTACAATAACCAAAATGTAAGAAAAAAACTACATCAATTACTTAAGAGTTAGGGACCCAAATGTTTATTGTAACATAAATCATGACTTTTTTGGTCCAGTGAAAAGGTTAGACGATCTACTTCAAATGTACTTCAAACAATAGGAGTGTTGTTGGTCCCGCTATCCGAATCTGCGTGATGTTAATGTGAGAAGCATTCGCTAAATTATTTTGAAAAATAGATTTTAAATTGCAACGTCAGAAAAAAACAATTGATAAAATCCTACTTCCCATGTCTTAGCATTTTAAGACTTACTTTAGATTAATGAATTCAATGCCTTTTTAAGACTTTTTAAGGATCCGCGGGAACCCTGTACATGACATCATGGAGCGGCACACTAAGGGGGTGCATACCTGCAGTGGTCTCATTCATGAGCCTCAAGCAATTGAGACCAGCAATCTGCGCTGCATCTACTACCGACCTTCTCTCTGCATCCGTGTAGTAGCATGGGACCTAGTGAGAATGACACCGGCATTACCAACATAGCCAGTAGGTGACATCTAAAGCAGGATTACAAGTAGTGACTAAAATGTACAGTTTCCGTGCATCCGTGTGCTGATTTGTAGATACGCGTACTCACAGAGACCACGCAGTCAGCCACAGGTTTCTTCAATGCAGTCTCAGCAGTCTCCTTCAACTTGGTCAGCAGCATCGCGGTGACTTGCTCAATGCTGAAGATCTTCTCCTCCTCCATGTACCTCACCTTCAAACAAATGAACAATACAGTTATCATTTATTATTTAAAAAAATGCAGTGTTTCAGATAATTCTTACTACACCCGCTCACAATCCGTTCCCTTCAACAGTGACTGTTGACTACCATCATTGCGCAGCAGCAATATTCTGATTAATGAAAATGCAAGTGACAGTAGAATGCAATAAATAAATACAAATCGCTCCACAATAATATCCCAACAAACGATGTTAACATGTCAATGATATAGGACATTTTACAGTTTGAGGCATAAACCCAAAAAACATCAGATTTTCAGGGTGTCCCAAAAAGTATATTATAGACTGATCACAACCATCTACTTTGCATTATCTGGAACGTACATTTTATCAGCTCACAACGATGATTATTTTCATAGTCGATTAATCTAACTATATATATATATATTTCTTTATTCGATTAATCATTTGGTCTATAAAATGTCCGAAATAATTGGAAATGCCAACACAGGTTACCAGAGTCCAAATTGATGTCGTAAATGTGCTTGCTTTATCTGACAAGCAGCAGAGAAAAAATAAACTATTCCTTTCATAATGATCCTTGACCAATGACCAATTTCACCGAGTCGCTTACGGACGTCTGCACTTAATTGCAAAATTAACCAACAAATGTTGGTCATTTGTACTTGATAAATTCCTTAAACGATTAAAATCCAAATTAGATTTGATTACATTTTTTGTGGGTTGATGCAGCCCTACTCACAACAGTAGTCTTACTTTGATTCCAGTGGTCCCTGTGGGCATTTGTGCAAGGTCGTAAACCAGACTGGACTTGACACGATGGACGAATGGATCCGTGAATGCCCGTCCATGAAATCTCTTGAATCCTTGGACCGTGTTCTTGCAGTTTGAAACCACCTATTGATCAAATGCAGATAGAAGAAAAATCTATTGTATAACGTATTTAGGCAATAAATAAATCATTTAGATTCATATATTTTCAGACTTGATGTAGCGTCTGTCATCTATGGAAGGGATGCAGTCTTCCGCCTATAGCCGTATATACCTGGCTTTTTGCAGCTGCACCAATCGACCGATTCCGTGGTCCAAAAGAAACGCATGCTCTAGAAAAAGACAGAGCAACGATCGTGAATTAAAACAACGCAATGGTAAACACGAATTCGTTCAATTAATTAGGCCTGTGTCGTCGCAAGGTACAGTGGAGGATGCCATGTATCCTCCATCAAAGTCCATTTTGACAGCGTCAGGCCTCCTCTTATCGGATGCTCATTCACACATTCCGGGTAACAAAGGCAGAGGGGGCACCAATAACATGAGATTAAACATGTAATGTCGTTGAGCTTTTATTAGAGCAGCCTGATGCTGTGTAGATTGTCAACGGGATGGATATTTCTTGCAAGTGACAAAGGCTGCGTCGAGCTCGCTAGCATTAGCAGGAGATTCACGTGCTGCTTCCTGGGTCGAAGCCTTACAGGAGGCAGCAGCTAGCGTGACTGGCTAACTAGCAAGCATCGCCACCACCGCTCAGGAGCTCCACAATATTACATTTCGCTTGGAAGTTGACAAGAAATTGAAACACGTATAATTCACAAAGTGCCAAATAACGTGAGAAAAAAAAAAATACTTACGGCGTACATCGGTCGCTGTATTCATTAGCAACGGTTTCAATACCCCCAGCTCTCGCTACTGCTACGTAGCAGTTCAGGTACCCGACGTCAAATCCAACAACAGACATCTTAACGAAACGCAGGTTGAATGTACAGTATTTGAAAAGGAAATAACGAGTGATAAGTGCAAGACGCGACAGTGGCTACAGCTTCTCTCAATTAGCAGCGGCTAACCCACCCTTCTCCCATGTAGCTGCCTTCTGCGGAGAGGCAAGCCGGTTAGCTGTTGTACTGGACAGAGCGCGTTGGAAAGGAAATCTCTTCTCTATTTGCCATCGGCACAAACACGTCCGACTTCCGGGCCGCAGATTTCAACATAAAGGTACCCGACTGTTGCACAATCCGCTTAGCTCGTGAACGTTGTATTGCGAAGCACGCGAGGAACTATGTTATATTAACATATTGTATCACGCACCTTTTAACCAAAAATTACATCAACCCAACACAGAACACAAAGGAATATACTGAAACATGTATCGTGGAAGAATATAGAATAGGCCAACATATAATAAATTGTCAATTGTGCAGTTAAGTAAACGTAATTAAACCAAATATAAAATAATAAACAGAAATATAGGTGAAATTCAAAGACTCCAAGAAACAGTTTTAAATATTTGTGGCTTTATTGGGTAGACAGATCTGGAATCAACAGAATAAGTTTGATATAGGAGTGAAGGAGCTTTATTCATCATTCTCGTAGTCGGCCGGATTCTTTCTCTTGCTCTCTTGATGCACATTGTTACCCCAGGTGTATGTCAGGTACATCAACGTCATTGCTAAAATGAAACATTTAAAATAAAATATTAGATTTCTCACACACACACACACACACACACACACTAAACACACACACACACACAATTATAAAAGGGTTAAAACAAACCATATGGTTAATAGCAGGTTACTAATAGCAGCCAGATTGACAGCTAAAGTAATGGGCAATTTTTCTAAATAATTCTATCAGAAATTGTATTATACATATTGCACTTTCACCCTCTTTAAAAACTATGGAGGAAATGTTTTTTTGTGTTCATGAAGGCAAAAAAAACAATAACATCAAAAGGGCTAGAGTTTACATATTGGGGTTAGTTAATGTTATAGTGTAGATGTGTAGATTAATTAGGTTAGGTAAAGGTTAATTTTAGGGATGCAGAGTATATTCCCAGACCCATGAAACAAATAGTGTGCATTTATGCAACTGGTATTCTGATATCACAGCGGCTAAATATCAGTAACCCAAATCAGCAGCAAGTGATTTTGATTTGTCTGGATGCCCAGCTGTGTTTTTGTCATGAGGTATACAAAGAATATGAATACTCACGGGGAGCTACTTTGAAGAAGCTGCCTGTGAACCGTCTCCACACATTGGGGATTCCCTTGGAGAAATAGTTAGGAAAAGCCCTCTGTTCAAAGGGGGACAGAGTGTATGTAACCACATGCCGGACCTTGGCCAGATCACCAAAATGGAGACCCATGTTGACGAGACCTGGTAAACAAAAATAAGAATAATACACCTTTAAATATACAAACTAGACAACATGTGTCACACTTAAGCATGCATTGACCTTGTTATATGAAAAGGTCTTATTCATGTATATGAATAAGCAATTAACAGCTTCATTATAAGTCTATTGTGTACCTACACAGTAATTTTATCATTCGTTTATTTTATTTATATATTTAACATTTTGAGAAAGCAGAGATGATAGTTTATTTAATATTTTCAAGCACAACGTATTCGCGATCAGTTTTCCCAGAGTATGTAATATAATTGATGGTTCTTTGAACATAAAAATCAGCACACAACCTTATGACTAGTATGTGTTAGTTTCACTGGTTTGCGCAGTCAATGCATACAATTAGAATTGGCATTCACACAACGTTTCAAATGGCTCATCATAAAGCACGGCAGATCAATGAGAATGTACTGAACTGGACATTAAAACTACGGTGGCCATCCAGGTACCGACGAGGCGAAATCCTAAGTCCATGTTGTGCTTGGTTTTAAAACCATCCCAATATTATAAACAACGACGGTACTGCTACCCACGTTTGGTTTCGAAAATTACTGGTTGGTGAGGTTTCTGCAAACAGCGAATCAGTACAAATCAACTCAATACAAAACACGTAAAATAGTAAAGGACAGGACACCCTTGCTATTGCTAAACAGTAGCTAGCAAGATGCCTTTCTAGGGACCTTGAAATACTACCCTTGCCTCTTATGTCAGCGTAATTCTCTAATCCGAACAATATAAATCAATCAAATAAAACGAACAAACTGATTTATATTCATAATATAAAAACAATATATCGATACATTTATGACATTGGGCTTTACCGTTTGTGTTCTCAAGACCAGTGCCTTTAGCTCGGAAGGCTGCCTCGGTTCTCTTGATTGGTCAATGGTTAGCGGATGCCAGTGTACGCATTTTCCGTTCTTGCCTTTTTTAAAATATATATGAGGTACAATACTGCCACTATGTGGACAAACAGAGTATTGAGCAGAAACAAATGACGTCAACACAGCATGCATGTTCTTCATGAGAAAATACTTTTTTTACATCATCACTGTGGAGTGTTTTCTCTTCTTTCTTACTCTGTAGATGACCATTGCCATACAAAATGTGTGTATATATATATATATATAGCGAGAGACTATGCGCCATAAAATATGAATTACTTAAAATGTAACCTTACCTTGAAATAATCTAGCTTCTCCTAACACCTGTCATTATAAAAATGATCCCAATTGATTTGTAATTCTGGATTCAAAATCTACAATAACAAAAGAATATTCAAACAGGCAGGGCTAGCACTAACGTATAGGCCTGTATGGGAGTGTGGGAGTTAATACTTCACAATTGAAAACATGTTTAGTACATATGTACACAGACACCAAGACCAATACTACTTCCTTTTTTTTATTTCCTTTTTTTTTCTACAAAGAACATATTCAAGTCACATATTTTCTCTGAATATCCATACTAGAGAGAATGGAATACACTAATTTGAATAAATAGGTCAGATGCATTTACAGGTACAATTATATATGTAGGATACATGCAATATGTCCTAGGTGGTCTTGATGACCAGAAGTTATACATCACTGAAACGTTCAGCTGGCCTCATTTAGTCAGCTTTGATTCTGGACATTAAAATTGACAGTTGCCGATCAGACAACAGTCTGTAATCCCCAGAAATAAAAAGGAAATGTAAAAGGTTTGTGAAAAATTTTCAATCATGTTAAATAATAACAACAAACCATTCACCCAAAAATAAATAAACACAAAAAAAACTTAACTTAAGTCATATACTTTCTTCAAGTGTGTCAAAGATTCAAAGACTCAATTGTGGTTGATATTTCAACCACAAACATTTACAAGAGCTTGGTGGGATAAAGTGTCTATAAATCCAATCGTTTTAACTTTTTAAACAAAAACCTTTTTCATTTGGATAAAATACCTCTTAAACACTCAACACACTCGATTCAGTAAACACACCTGATCTAGATAAATTATTTAATGCACAACGACTTTCTTGCAATCACTGAGGCAGAGTATCCGGCAATACTGGCTGGCTAATATGTGTGCGTTGTGTTTGGTGTTGGGAGAAGGACCGAAGCTATGAGAACCTAACTTAACGGGTGTAGTGAGAAGAATGTGCCAAGCGTGTTTAAAAAACAAACAAAAAAACAATAAGGGTATGACATTCTGTGGGAGTTAGCGGCACGTGCACCTTGTGGCCACCATGTCGTCAAACTCCTTGTAGACGTAGGATCCGTCCTCAAAGATCATAACGCTGAGGGGACTGTAGTGGGAGGGAATGCATGCGGGCCGGGGCACTGTGGCGTCAAGCTTCTCGTATATTATGTTCTGCACAATGGTATGGACGGGCGAGCCGTAGATGAAGCCCATGGGATTCGGGCAGATCCCTCGGCAGTAGCGAGGGTTGTACTTGGGAGGAAACACGATCCAGTGATCCAGCTTGAGCTGGCTGAACCTCACCTTGAAATCATACAAGGCACAGTCACTGGTCGGGAACTCCGAGCTCGGCAGGAGCTCAGGGAGGTGGAGGTCCAGGCTTTGCCCGGCTCGTTTGGTCTTCAGAGACGCCCTCCGACGCCTCCTCCTCTTATGCCTGAGCATTTGCTGCGACTTGAACGCGCTCCGCTCAGCCAATGTGGGTGGCTCGTCAGCCGGTGACCTTTGACCTGCCACGGAAGAACCGGGAGACCTCCGACGCGCTGATCTGCTCGTGTCATTCAAGTACAGAAGTAAAGGCGGAGACCTCGGCGGGAAAAACGACGTCGCCGGCCCGCCGTCCCCGACGGGCCCCTGGCCCTCTGAGCAGGTCAGGTTGATGAGCAGGTTAACGGTCCTCTCGTGGAACTTGAAGAGTGGCAGCAGGAGGGATGTGATGTCAACCTCCACCCAATTTTTCCTGTGCCGCGTGTGTGTGCGGTGAACTGTAAAGTTCACCTGGTGGTGGGCGCCGGGACACAACTGACACTGGTTCGCATACTCCTGTTCTTTGATGTTGAGGTAGCACACAGAGTTGCTAGAAGCCGCCAGGCCGTGGTCAAAAGAGTACAGCAGGACGGACTTTAGAAGCCGCTCTTTGTCCCCGACTTGATCGAGGTTGTAGGACAAGTCTTGCATAGAACTCTCTGAGAAAGACGAGAAAAACACAGAAAGAAACTGACTTATTATTAGTAAACCTTTATTTAACAAGGTGAGTCCCATTGAGATCCAAGATCTCTTTTTGGAGGGAGCCCTGGCCAAGACAGCAGCAATACAGTGTTTCAAACAACATACAAGCAAACATTTAGCAAGTCACAGAATCATATTCCTAAAAAGACAGGAGGAAACAAAGGAATCTAACTAAGGAAGCAATTATCCCTAATCGGGATCAGCTCATCTAACTGCAAATCTGTCTGCAAGTGGTTTCTGGCTGCAGGGGTGGAGAACATAAAGGCCTGTTTTCCTTCTACTTCTGTATTCATATTATCAACCAGAAAATAGTTTGCCATCCTGTCAAACGTTATGGCCCAGATTGGTGCAACTTCACCATAGGGTAACTTGGTCGGAGAGCTCTGACACATCCTGTATGTATTTCATAGCAGTGGACCTATAACTAATATATACTTTTATCCAATTGAAAAGGTAAACCATATGACCTACTCACCATTCCTTTGGTTAAGACATTTGTCCAGAGGCTTTATCAGTCGCAACGTATTGTAGGGGTCATTGCTGTCCAAACTCCTCTGAACCCTGGATGACTTCTTGTACACCTCTGTCATGTACTTCATGTACTGGTGCTCGGGTTTCACGCTCCCCTTAAGTTCTGCGTTCCACCGCGTTTCGCCGTGGTCCGATAAGGCTTTCAACAGAGGGGCGAGGATGCTTTCATAAGGATACTGGGTGGACCCGTCAAAAGTGTGCATTGCGTTGGGCGAGGCAAGAGGAGAGCCGAACTGGCAGACAACGATGTGCAGTAGAAGTATGGTGTTCAAGTAATTCAGTACAGTCGACGTCAAAATTTGTGTCTCCATTATAATAATCGAACGCCTTCAAGACGGAGCCACGCTCCTGCGAGAGTTCAGGTAAACCGGAACCACGTGCCGCTGATCAGCAAGCACGACGTCAGGTGTTTGCAATCAACGACGTCCTCAGAAGTCAGCTGATTGAAAGCGAAAACGATCATTTCAGCATCATTAATCAGATCATTAAACTTTATAATGTATGTTTATTGTAGACACCTATTGATAAACCATCAGTAGTCCTACTGCATGTTTGGATGTGTCTGTAAAGGCTAGGCCTTAGCTATTGCCACTGAAATAAGTGATTAGTTGTCCATGGTAGCTGCAGTTTATATATATATATATATATTTATATATACACACATATATATATATATGTGTGTGTGTGTGTGTGTGTGTGTGTGTGTGTGTGTGTGTGTGTGTGTGTGTGTGTCTGTGAACCCACTTTCCATAACAACAGCACTTGTTTTTTATGCAATTATATTTTATTTTATTAAAGGCAGGCCTATCTAACCATCAGAATGAGGATGACCACTGAATAGATTTTACTATTAGATTGCATGATTCACTAAATGTGTGGTTAATAGTTACTTAAATATGTATAAAAGTATATATAATATATACTTTTAAGTGCTAAATACAGATATGTGCTGCATGATAGGTCTATTATGCATGAACACATACACTTTTTCCAGGCTAAAACACGTTGAAAGAATGCCCTTCTTAATGTTGTTCTTATTCTAATTCACTATCAAAGCTGAAAAATACAAATAAAGAGAGTATAATAGACGGTAATCCATGAAACAATACGCTTTCATCACTCCTTGGACTCTCATAGTGGAAACAATGTAATGCAAGAGCAACATTCCCCTGTCCCTTCTGTGTCTGCTTTGCATGTGTCGCCTCCACACCAACCCACCAGCACATACCCCCTTTAACCCAGACTCAAGACTGTCGTCTTTGTGACTCAAATAAAGATGACACTGGGAAACTTGATTTAGCGTCGTTACCTTGTTGTATGCAAGGTTAATACAAATCAAGTTTTACTTTGGCGAAAGTGTTGAAATTAGTCAATAAACCACCTCCAAAAACACATTTCCACGTTGTCAATACAATTTATATTTTTTGTATTATACAAACATATATATATATATTATTAAATATATACTATAAAGTAGTAGTAGCTACACATATTTAGAATATGAATAATTGACCCATGGACCCAAACATCTTTGATATGAGACGCATGACAATGAGTCTTTTTGTTTGACATTGTTGAATATTGCCGCCGGTTGTTGTACAGTCCTGTTTAAAACCCATCCCAAATGGCTGCGCCTGGTGGTTGGTGGTGTCTGTGTTTCTTCCGGTGCCCTACGTGGGGCTGAAACAGTTTACTGATGGTGCTCAGGCCTTTAGGCAGCTCCCTGTATTCCTCCTCTTCTGCCGGGTCTCCGCAGTGGTCCCGCTGCCCTCCGCCCAGCAGCTCTCTAAGGTCAGCGGTCACACGTGTCCCCGCCAGGTAGTGGTGCGGCTTCTTCCCGGCGTTGTCCCTCACACTGACCTTGGCCCCGTAACCTTGAACAAGCAGGGCGATGACGTCACCGTGACCGTGGATGGCCGCGATATGCAGCGGCGTGTACCCTCCGCGTGTCCTGCTGTCGACGTCCACGCACGTACCTCTGCTCTTGGAGACGTCCATGATCTTGCGCACCATCTCGCTGTTGCCCCCCTTCGCGGCCCAGTGGAGGGCCGTGAAGCCGGACACGAAGTCTCTCTTGTTCGCCAGCCGTGTGTCCAGCAACAGCAAGCCATAAACGTGCCTCCACATCCCTGCGCCAGACTTGACCAGCCATTCGTGAGCGATTGGTTCCAGAGGAACGGACTCTGAGTCGTCCGCTCTTCTTGTAGTGGTGCTTTGGGACCTCGTACCTGTAGGGGAGCCCGGGCCGTTTAGCTCCGCTATGTTTTCACAAGACTGCGAGGCGCTCCATATGTTCCTCTCAAACATTTGACAAAAGCGGTTCAGGGCTGGTGCTGTTTGTGAGAGAGATTTGACTGGCAATGGCTTTTCTGGAGTTTTATACTCAGGCGGCGTCCCAGAATTGAACTCATGGGGTCGTATCGGGGTACGAGGGGGTGGACTCACCGATATGACAGCGAACACAGCGCCGCTTCCCCCGGTTCTGCACACGTGATCACTTGAAATATTCACGACTTTCACTGATTTCTCATTGTCAGGGATGTTTGTCTTTAGAGCCATGGACTTTTGCACACTGCTTAAGTCATTTATATCGGAATGATTATGGGTGGTAGTATCATTGCAATTGCCGCTTAAGTTGAAGGAACAGCGCAGATCGTTGTTTTGCAGGTCTTTGAGCGTTTCTCCAGACTGTCGGTCGGAGCTGCCGAGCGGCGAGGCAGTAGTCCACAGTGATGGGTTTGGATCGGCACAACTCTCCTCCGATTTCAGCCCCTCGCTGTCCACGTCTCCCCTCACAAAGTCCCGGTATCTTTTCTTCGCCACCACAAACTTGACGTCGTCGACTTGTTTGACCACGGCGACGCTATTCACCAGCTTCTTGAACACATCCCTATTGTGTTGCTTTCCCGCGGGATCGCAGCCGTTTATTTGACTTTTAAAACAGTGCAACAGTTCTGAATTTCTCACCTTGCCGCCGTGCTCCAGTAAAAAGGTTAATATTGTGTCCTGAGTTAACGCCATGCTTCAACCTTAAATGATATAATAACGGTAAAAACGCCGAAAGGACCACCCCACCCGTCCCGCTCCCTATACAGAAATCACGACCCCCTCCTCTTCTCGGTACCAGGGAGCGATGTCCCGGCAACCTGCTGTTTCCGGTGCCTCTTCTAACACGTTGACGTGCTGCGCGTACACGGGACATTAAAATGCGCGTGCTTATTTATTTATCATAAAGCACAACAAAGCCCCTATTATGTATCGTGTTTCGCAATAGCGTCTAACGTATCGTATATCAACGTATTTAGAGGCATATTGCGAATTGTAGGGTGAAAACGTGTTTCTTTTTAATCGAAAATATAAAGACAATTGAGCCTATGGGGTGCGGCACCCATGAACAAACCCCCTATAGTCCTCGATGGGCAGACTGATGGGGCAGTCCAGCATGGAGGGGGTGTTGCCACCAGGTGGCCATGTTGAATGAATCAAGCCGTTCCCTTCGCAGACTGGTCAGATGAAGACAGCTCCTCGTAAACCCCCTCACTACTTCTGCGGCGTCTGACGATGGCGGCCACTGAAATAGATATTTTCGCTGTAAGTAGCCACCACGGGTAGAGTATAGATTCAGCCTACGTAGGACATTGTGATCTCATTGCGACCTAGACGATGCCTGTAACACATAGTTTATTACAACGTTCAGGTGCCGAGGCGGGGATCAGCCCATCGGTGCTGGTCTTACTTGCATGTCATGCGGCGGCATCATTATTGTTGTCTTGGGTAGCCTATTGATTTAACTCGTTTTGTGTAAATGCATTTTAAATAGGCCTTTTAAAGCTCAATGACGCATTGTGGCGCCTCGGGACGGGGTTATTGACGGGATACAAATGCATTACGCTTCTATAATGAAGCCCGAAGTCAGTAAACAAACTACGATAGCAAAAGACTGCAGGTTGTTATAGCGGTAATGTATTAATTGTAACCTTGCATTACTGGGAACATGTACACGTTGGAAGGCGAGCCGGTCCAGCGGAGTGGGGATAAAAGCATCTCCTCTGCTAATGACTGAGACAATTAAATTAAACACCACTTAGAGTTTATTGCTATGCCACACTGTGATTTATCATAATCAAGACAACAGAAGATACGCTTCTTGGGTCTCAGTAATGCATGTATGTTGCAGGTTTTGCAAAACACACACACACACACACACACACACACACACACACACACACACACACACACACACACACACACACACACACACACACACACACACACACACACACACACACACACACACACAGTGTGTGAGTAGAGAGGGCTGGTAAGGGTATCACCCTGTCAAATAACATCCATATAAAGAGCTCTTTGTTTGCTTGCTTGCTTGTTTGCTTGCTTGCTTGTTTGCTTGCTTGCTTGTTTGCTTGCTTGTGTGTGTGTGTGTGTGTGTGTGTGTGTGTGTGTGTGTGTGTGTGTGTGTGTGTGTGTGTGTGTGTGTGTGTGTGTGTGTGCTCATCAAGCACATCATTTTCCTTGTGTAAAATCTTCTGAAATGGGAGCACTGTTTGCCCAGCATGAATCTGGCATGAGGAAGAGCAGTAGCTACCAAGCATACAAATTAATCAGCCAGGATTAATCTCAGTGCCACCCATTGTCACATATGGATTCAAACTTTTCAGCAGAACTTTGTCAACATCAAATCCCTTTACTGAAGCTGTGACAATTCATGCAACTTTGGATTGCACACTTTTTTTGTATACTAACTGATGTACAGGATTATTTTAGCTCTTTATGGGTGTTTATATGGGTGTAATTTTCTTTACTTAATCACACTTCAAATCTTACTTCATTTCACAATGTGTATATAACTGCCTTGCATTGTAAGCTGTTTAGTCAGACCGAATTATTTTATTGGACTGTCTATACTGCGCTATGAAAGACAGATGGACTTTCCCATGGAAATGATTTGTGATTGGATGTGCCATGTATAAAATGGATGTTCACTAAATGTCATTATGAGGAAGAAAATGTAGCAATTGTCCAAAAGGTGGAAAAAGTATGCAGTTATTCATGAAACATTTTTTATTATTTCAGAATGAAGAGAAGCGTAGCCTGGAGCTGGGAGGCCATGTTGGATTCGACAGTCTTCCAGACCAGTTGGTCAGCAAGGCGGTCGCACAAGGATTCTGCTTCAACATCCTCTGTGTCGGCAAGTTTGAATTCCATTCAAAGGCAATATGATGTATGATGTTTATAGACACATGCAATGTCACATGATGAAAATATTTCTGCCTTGCATGGAAGCATGGCCCATGTCATTTTGAACTATTTCATTTGTACAAATGTACGAATCTCAATTTGCTTTGTACAGGTGAGACAGGGATCGGAAAGTCAACACTAATCAACACTCTATTCAACACAACGTTTGAGAGTGACGAAGCCAGCCATTATCTGAACAATGTCCACCTACGGCCCAGAACGTATGACCTGCAGGAGAGCAACGTCAACCTAAAGCTGACCATCGTGGACACTGTTGGGTTTGGAGACCAGCTCAACAAAGAAAACAGGTACTCATCTGTTTGCTTTTCTGTTGGTTTATTTTTGGGTATGAAAAGAGCCAGACTGTCTCTAGAGAGTCTGGACTCTATTCGACTGAGTACCCAACACAATACAAAAAATAGCACAATGTTATTTTACGTTGACATTTAGTCATTTGAAGGTGCTAGGTGAGATTTGAGAGTTTTAAAGAGAGAGAGAGCAGAAACGAGCAGAAGAGAGCAAGACTAATATCTAAATTGGCTCATACAGAGGCAGGTGCAGTCAACTGGAAACATATATTCTCACAGAACATTTCACTCGCTAATAGCTGACGGATGGTTATGCCATTTCTAACAAATTACACTCAAATAATAGCTCTTAAATCTTACCTCGAGCACCTTTTACAGATGCTGTTATCTAAAGTGACTTACAAGTGAGGCTGAGAAAATTTAAACAGGTGGTTCTCCACTGGTCTAGCCTCAGGACCCACATGTGTCATTAGACCAGTGGTTCTCCACTGGCCTCAGGACCCACATGTGTTATTAGTCATTAAGTCACAACCCAAAAATATTAAATGTAGTTACCAATATTTCAGTAATCAACAATGCCTTCATGTACTGTTCACTGAGCGAACAAAAAGCTGCAACAATTGTGGCTAAACTCAATGAAATAGTAAGCCATTGAAACATGAATGAACATTGAAACATTAGTTAATTCATGGGCTTCTTTCTAAAGAGTTAAGGTTTGGCATATGCTCTGCAACCCACTCAAAATGCCCTCGCGACCCACTTATGGGTCTCGACCCACCAGTTGAGAATCACTGATTTCAAGCATACAATCAAAATTGGAGAAACTAGAAAAACATCTGGCAGGAAAAGCTGCACAACCAAGTTTCTAAAGAAAAAACAACAGAACAGAGTGCAGGGCATAGACTGGTGTATGTAAAATGTAGGCCAGGAGTAGATCAGGAACCAGTTCACTTTTTACTGTTCTTTTTTTTAAAGCATTAATTAATGATTAATAACATTGATGTACATTACATTAATGATTTTATTTCACTGATGATGCCTCATTTCCGTGGTCTGAAATATAATGACTCCAGGGATTGTAAAAAGCTGACATTCTTGGTTGCAAGGCTGCAGTAGCAGCAGAGTTTCTCTCTGAGATAGGTAAAACATCGGCCAAGCTGCAGGGCAACATGAACATGAACATCCCTGTAATGTGGAAGAAGACCAGACAGCTGAGTTATGTGGGATGTGTGTATCATAGTTTTCTGTTTACTGTGTGCAGCTATAAACCCATTGTGGACTACATCGACACCCAGTTTGAGAATTACCTCCAGGAGGAGCTGAAAATCAAGCGTTCCCTGTACAACTACTATGACACCAGAATCCACATCTGCCTGTACTTCATAGCCCCCACCGGGCACTCCCTCAAGTCCCTGGATCTGGTGACCATGAAGAAATTGGACAGCAAGGTAAAAAACTTTTTTTATGTTAGTTGACTCTGAAATGGTGATAGTTACAAGTTCACCATACCTGATTTTGATTGCCCAACTTGTTATCTACCTATGGATACCAACCTCAAGCATGCAAACCTGACAGATGTAGAGCTATTCTTGATTTACTTGGGCGTGTCATTTTAGGCAAGGATTACCCCAGAAAGAGCTTGGGGCTTAACGGGCTAATTAATAATGAATAATTCATTGTATTTATTAATTTTAAGTAGGTATGGTCCTTTTCGTCATTCAATTGATTTAATTCCATATTTCTTTCCTACACAGGTGAACATCATCCCTGTCATTGCAAAGGCCGACACAATCTCCAAGAGCGAGTTGCACAAATTCAAGATTAAGATCATGAGTGAACTGGTGAGCAATGGAGTGCAGATCTACCAGTTTCCCACCGAGGATGAAGCTGTCACGGAGATCAACTCCACTATGAATGTGAGCATGACCCTACACACACACACACACACACACACACACACAACCTAGCATTGAGACCCTGCAGACCTAATGCCAGGGCGCCTCATAAGAAAACTAATATATATATGTATTGTTAAAATGAGATTAGGGCTATAAAATGTAATGGTTAATATGTAATATATGTCCACAAAATGGGTAAATAAAAATTCCACATGGCTGCTTAGACATTTTTCTTGGGGTTACAAACAATTGTCATGTTAAAGCCCTTTTGCTGTGCATACTAGTAAACAACCTGTGGAATTCTGTCCTTCCTGAATAAATGGATCCCCACGGACACTAGGGGCAGTGTTCTGGCTACGAGCCAAGGCTTTGACCTTGGATCAGTTCTATTTTAGTCTTCTAACCAATGAAACCAAAATAGAAATATCATAACATAGGTAAATATACTATAACCAGTTGTGATATTGATCTCTACCAAAAACTAACAAAATATTACAGGCTAGAAATATGATTATCCATCTACATGTTGATGGCCCTGCTGTGTTTAATGTATATGTGACAAAGTGACTGTGAAACCCAAACACAGAAAGCAAGACGGGGGCAAGGAATCAAAGACAAATAGTTACTTTACTTGAGTAAGGCAAATAATAACCTACATAGCACAAGGCACTGTATCTCAAGACTGAGCGCTAGGCTTGTGTCAGAGCTGGGTTTAAATAGGCAACATAAACAATAATGCACAGGTGATTCTCGTCACCTAAATTAGGAGTCAATTAACAGGTAGAGAGTTCCAAGTCGACCCCTGACATCCAGCAGAGGGAAGAACAGGAATAGGATTCCTGACAGTTTACAAATAATACAAGACAAGAGATCCACTGAGTTGGTATTTCCTTCAATTGTCTTTCAACAGGCTCATCTTCCTTTTGCTGTGATTGGAAGTGTGGAACAGGTGAAAGTTGGCAACAAGATGGTGAGGGCGAGGCTTTATCCTTGGGGATCAGTACAGGGTGAGTCTGTACCACTGTGTTGAAACAAGACTGCTGTTTACAATGAAATACCCATGGCTCCTCTATGGATTCAGAGCAATCTGTAATATTAACACATTTGGTAATGCATATATTATATAGGATGTATTGTGTTCATTCCTGAATGTATGCTTATTGTCTGTCAGTGGAGAACGAGAGCCACTGTGACTTTGTGAAGCTCAGGGAAATGCTGCTTCGTGTCAACATTGAGGATCTCCGAGAGCAGACGCACACACGCCACTATGAGCTGTACCGTCGCTGCAAACTGGAGGAAATGGGATTCAAGGACACAGATCCAGACAGCCAGTCTTTCAGGTGAGATCAAGGGGCCCAGGGGTGGGTTTGAAGCTTTGGTGGGAAGACCAGATCCAGAGATTGGAATCACAATATCGGTATCCCACACAGCCTGCAGCAGACGTACGAGACCAAGAGGAAGGAGTTCCTGGTGGAGCTGCAGCGCAAGGAGGAGGAGATGCGACAGATGTTTGTCAACAAAGTGAAGCAGACAGAGGCGGAACTGAAAGAAAAGGAAAGAGAGGTAGGCGTGGCGTTGGGATGGATGAATCCATCCGTAACGCCGTCATTTGACCGGCAGAAAACGTGTATTTATCATGCATTATGTTGTACCCCATCCTCTCCACCCTCTCCAGCTGCACGAGAGGTTTGAGCAGTTGAAGCGAATGCACCACGATGAGAAGAGGAACCTGGAGGAGAAGAGGCGGGAGCTGGAGGTGGAGATGAACTCTTTCAACAGAAGAAAGGTGGCTGCCGAGACGCTCATGGGCCAGGCACTACAGAGCTGCTCCCAGCAGCCCTTCAAGAAGGACAAGGACAAGAAGAAGTAAGTCCACTTGGTTGTTGTTGTTGTTGTTGGTGGTGGTGGTGGTGGTGGGATTTGAATGACTTCTCAGTAGCAGGTTGTCAGTGTAGATGTTCTCTAGTAGTTACTAAACCAGGTTCTCAAAGGCTTCTCGGTTCACATGGCAAGCACTGCAGCAAACCCACTCCTTAAGTCATGACTCTGTGTTATACTGCCTGGTCTGAGTGGAGTTGCAGTGAGACGAGGAGGAGGAGGAGGAGGAGGAGGAGTAGGACGTGACTAATGAGGTAGCATTACCATGCCAGGAGCCATGTTGGCTACGACACTGATACTTTGGACAGATTGAGTGTGACATGGTGTGTCCAGACACTGTAGGAGGGTCACAGCCTGCATGATACTGCCTGCTGCTGCCCGTGTCGCCGTGTGGTGACCTGGCAGATCACATCTCAAGACAAGGGGCACTACTGTTTGTATACGACGAGATGCTACAATCCTCATACGTTAATGACAGTGTATATGCAAATATGATTAGATAATATGATATATGATATATAATATGATGAGATAATTTAAACATCAAGTGCCAAATAAAAACATTGCACAAAAACTGTCACTACAAACTGTCACTACAGTACAAATTATTTATATATATATATATATATATACATCATACAGATAAATATATCAAGATAATCAAGATAATCATTGTGCTTGATCTATGCCAGTTATGGGATAGGTGTTATGCCTTATGGTTTATGGGCCATTTCTTATTTGTAGTGTAGGTATATTTGGAATATCGGTGCTTTGTAAAATATCATTCATAATTCAACATCCCCTATTTGATTACCTTAATTTTTTTTGTTTTCTGTCATATTTATCAAATCATGTTTTTGCCATTTGTTTTCTGTCCTCTTTTTAGTTGATTTATGGAGCGGTCATCCAGGAAAACCAGGAATGTGTCTTACATCAGCATGGGAAAAGACTTTGATATTTGACCTTACTTACTGACATTGTATGTGTGGACACACAGACACTGTGGCAATGTATGTATGCAAGCTAAGAGTGCTGTGTTGGCCATAAGCCACTGTGAGCTTATGGATCAATAAAGGTATGAACAGTGGATTTAATGTGCCCCTAATGCTGACTCTGCTAGATATGTGAAAACAGAAGCACAGACTGCTATCATAACACCCCTTGTGTTGTTTCATGTTCATGCCGCCAACGTGCAGTTGTCTGCCTTTGGAGATGTTACTCACAATGCAAAGCCCCCCACAAAATGACCCTCCTGTCTTATAGCTAACAGCGACTTGAATCGCACTAGCATTAAAAAGGGTTGGGGTTAACAGAGTTTGTGTTTTGTTTATTAATGAATACAGATATTTATATTATATAACTCACTATAGTAGTGGAATTATCCCGGTGCCCTGTGATCGTAAGACAGACATAATGTGACATAATGACTCTAATGCACTAGTTCAATATCTCAACAGCTATTTTAAAGTAATACATATTTTAATGTACATAGTTCTATTAATACACGTAATGTGTTTTCTGACCTGATAGTGTAATTTTTTTTAAATGTATCGTCTTCTAGAAGGCATGATATGCAAAGCTGTGAGCTGTATCACTGTGATTTCATAATTTACTTTAACACTAGGAAGGAATAACAAAAACATTTATTTGCCTTTCTATTCAAATAAAGAATGATGAAACTAAGCCCTGCATATGTTCATCTCTGTTGATTAATTTCTCCATATTTCTTCCTAATTTATCCCAAAGAATATCAGACCATCCGTATCAGTGAAACTACATAACCATGCTCCATTCATGGATACCAAATCATGGTATCAACATTTCACATGTATGAGAATAAGCATAATTGGTTTGACTATGTGTTTCATCATGTTATTAGATAGGCGAGCTAGTGTAATGCCATTTGTTGTTGATGTCTACTGTTCTAAAAATGGCTGACCTGGCTTTTCTCTCTTTTCATAGCTTCTTTAGTCTTCCATCTGCGTGCTCCTTAACCTCAGGAAGGAATTTGAATTAGAAGACTTTGCAACACATCAAAAGATTGCAGATTCCTGTGAGGTCTACCTTCACATGTATTCATAAGCAGTGGCTTCAAAGCATGGTTTCTGCATGAACACAACTCCCCCTGAAATCAAATGTCAAAAAGATCATTATTGTCATAATAATCATAGATTGTTTACTTTTTTAGGACTATATGTTTTGCCTTTGTCTGCTCTTTTGACAATTGATCTACACTGTGAAGGTATTGGATCTAGGTGAGAGACCTTTAAATGGTTTGACTTTTAAAGGGTTATTTTCACGTGAGCACTTTAAATTATATGAATTCATATTTCATATTATTATTGAAAATAGTGTTGTGTCTCTATGACGATAATAGCCAACGAAATTATAATGAATGTTGTTTGTCTTGAATAGATATTTACTATTTTGGTTTGGCTATGGTTTGTATTTCAGACAAATTCTCTACTAATTATTTCAGTGAATGGAGACAAAATCTCAGGCTGGTGAAGTCGATTAAAGTCCGTATGATTAAAGCAGTGCTTGAAAGTATGTCGTTGGTGGATTTATATTTTTTGCTGTAATAAATATCTACATTGAAAACACACCTGCTTGACTTGCTTTCTAACTGGCTGGCTGCAGTATAACTATTACCATACGTCGAGACTGTTCTAGAAGGATACATTTACATAGGGTAAAGTTGTATGGGATTGCAAACAAATCCAATGCAAACCGGTAGTATTTTCAAAAGTAAAAAGAAAAGACGAATGATACGGTCAAACATGATCACCCTAAAATAATATTTAACGACCTCAAGGACATAGAAGTACTACATTAAACCAGGCACCCGACCACCATTGGCTTGAGACCTCCTCTTTCTGAAGCGGGGCGGGGCGTGATCTAGACTGACTGTTGATGTATCCAATAGGAGTTCAGAATGGGTGACATTTCTAACCAATAACCAATGAAGTTGCTTTGCGTACGGCCGCGGGGTTGGTCTTAGTGTCTCTTTAACGTGTTAAGTACCCCTTTCCCCACTGCCTTACGCCAAGGGTAGTGGGTGTGCATAGGCGCTAACAAATATATGCTTAAAACTCATTGTTGAAACAATATATACTGACGCTTTGTTCTTTAGTTTCACTTCTAAGTGAACCTTCTTTTCGATCGCTGCATTTTTTTATATTCGTAAAGTACAGCCAGCTATTCCACAAAGGTAAGCAGATCCTCTACCTTCCCCTAACAGCGTACCGTGAAACATTTGTTCTGGTGTTAGGTAACACACGTACTGCGTTTGACATTAGTACACTGTCAGCAGTAAGTTAGTGAACATCTAACTTACAAAACCTTTTGATTTATTTATCACCGAACCGCTGGTACGGTCTGTGTAAAACGCTTAAGTTGTGGTTTGCGATGTCAATAGTCGTGGAGTCTACAGGCTTATATAGACTAAAGGCTGTAAGCCTAACTTATAGGCTAGACTGTTTTATAACATCTCAATTTAACATTTTTAAATTGGTATTCGAGGTTTTAACTCGTGAGTTATTATAGGGAGCTAACAGAATATTAGTATTGGGGAGTTGTGTTGTTCGGCAGCGGACATGTCCCGACATGTCGCAGACTCTCCCGCAGACTCTCCCGACGCCCCGGCCGGTGACGCACAAGGCCCAATAAGGCCACGAACGAACCGACCAAAAACCCCGGTCAAATAGTCATGATCTCAAAAAGTTGACTTTAATTTTACATAAAGGCGGACGCTGTCGATTCTTGTGTTATATATGTTACGCCGGTGATGTATCGATATCGCACGTAAACTTTAATAACCCCCCCCCTTACTGAAGTGGTCACCGCCCCTCCCTCGGCCGGTTCAGGCCGGTTCTGATGACCACTGGCTGGGGGCTTACATGGTTATATCAGAGTCTGTCACATGATATTCACAGTTACAACATGGGTGCTTTTTAATGTAGATTTTAATCGTTGTAGCTGTGGTTTACTGTCGTCATACTAAACGTGTCATACTGGACGTCATGGAAATGGGAGTGTCACTATGATGACATTGATCAGATTAGTTACAAAATCTATCATATTAAACAAGTGTGTGTGTATGTATATGCGTAAACATTGAACAAGGAGCCCAAAAAGTACACCGAACTAAACGTTATCTTTTATTTTGAAATGCCCCATCTCTACCTCTTCACAGATGATTGACACAGTGACAGGATCTGGGCCAGTGCCCTTTGCAGTCCAGCTGAAAGCTCTCATGGACCGTGAGGGCCGCTACCAGCCCAAGCTGAGCGGCTTGAGACTCATCGAGGGGGCCAACGACAACGGCCTGAGGATGACCGCCAGACTCAGGGAGTTTGAAGTAAAGGACCTCCTCTCTCTGACCAGGTTCTTTGGGTTCTGCTCCGACACCTTCTCCCTGGCCGTCAGCCTGTTGGATCGCTTCCTATCTGTTATGAAGGTAAGGGACCCACAGCCCCGCACTGTGGCTGGTTTTCTGGCAATAACGCTGTACTTTTGGAAATCAGATGTCCTCGTGTCCACGGTACAGTTTTAAAGATGGATGGCTTTCTCTTGACACAGATCCAGCCCAAGCACCTGTCCTGCGTCGGCCTCTGCTGCTTCTACATCGCCGTCAAGTCGTCCGAGGAAGAGAGGAACGTGCCGCTGGCCAACGACCTCATCCGAATCACCCAGAATCGCTTCACTGTGTCTGACATGATGAGGATGGAGAAGATTGTCATGGAGAAGCTGTACTGGAAGGTGAAGGCTCCTACTGCCCTTCATTTCCTCCGCCTCTTCCACAGCCACGTTCAAGCACAGCTCGACGCACACAGGTAAGGACGTCAACGTCAACATTCACGAGCAGCACAGACTCTAGACAGAATGACTCGGCTAACGCACTAGTAGAACTCGGGGGTACTGCACGATTCAAACGTGATCACACAAGTTGCTTCTTTCCTGCTATCATGGCGCTATGTTAAGTGACAAAATGGATGTTCTTTAACAGCAGGAAGATCCTCAGCCTTGACAGACTGGAGGCCCAGCTTAAAGCTTGTCATTGCTCCTTTGTCTTCTCTAAAATAAAGGTAAGTTACTTTATTTCCCTATTGTTTGCTTTAAATGTGTTTGTTAATATTGAACAGCAAATTGTTTTTTTGTTGTGGACTATGGTAGCATAATTTCAACCAAAACCCTGTTGTTCAGAACTGGCAACTTGATCTCTCGTAATCCAGATTGTCAGAGATGGTTTATCACACCTGGTATTAAAATAGGCCTCAACATATCTCTCCAGTGGCTACTTGTGAGCCTGCCATTTTGCTTCCCCACTTAATATGCAAATACACAGCTAATACCATCTGGTACAAAAATCAGTGTGAAGCTCCAGGAATTTTGAAATTACATCTTTCCAAATAATGCTATTAAAATGTTCTGGTTATTGAATACAAATTTAAATACATGATTCATTGTAAAGGTTTCATTGTGGAGAAAGAAAATAAATTGCACATTATTTTATATTTTAGCATCTGTTCTTAGCATTTCAAGTATAAATTAACTGTCTACATTTTCAGAATGTATGCCCAATGTAATCTGGTTCAACAGATGTTCCAACATACTGTTAAACTCCCATAACTTGCGTGTTTTGTGTTTTAATGACATTATTGCGTTGAATGAGGACTAAACTTATTTTTGACCTTTTTCTTCCCCAGCCATCTCTGCTGGCTCTCTCTCTGTTATGTCTTGAAGCTCAAGAAGAACACGACGCTGAGCATGCTGAAAAAATATCAGAGGCTCTGCAGAGTCTGCAGCAACAACTGAGTGTGAGTAACCAGTATCCCTTTACTCTTGGGCAGTGGGTTGTTGCCCAAGAGTTGTTTACATGCTCAGGGTGGGTCTCCTCGCTCTATTGGAGCCCAGGACCATTGTAATACTGATTACTTGAACAAGGGATTCATTCATTGACGACCACAAATTATGTAGAAAGAAACTCATCTAAGCTTGGGAGGAGCTTAGCTTTTATTGGGGTACATTGACACGTCAATATGATCAACAACAGTTTAAAACATCAATATGCTGCCAATAGTGATATGGAATTCATTACTTTAATTACTTGTTTTGTTCGGCTCTTATTTTCCTCTCTGCAGATCAGAGATGGCGACCTGATTTGTGTGAGGGAGCTGGTTGGAAAATGCCTGGTTGAATACGCCACCACCAAGTGCTCCAAGCCCAACAGCCAGAGGCTGCGTTGGATTATTTCAGGAAGAACGCAGCGCCAGCTAAAGCCGAGCTACTGCAAGATCGCTCATCTTCCCACCATACCTGAGACCGCATGCTGAGACACGGGGATGCTGTGGTGGGCCACCTCCTAATTCCACTCTAATCTCCACCAAAAGAAAAATGGTTGAAATATACCTGTAACATGGTCGCCCACCCTCCCATTTCCCTTACAGAACTTCATTATTGATGATGCAGTTCTTTAAGGAAAATGTATTTTTGTTTTTGTCAAGCTACATGTATTGCATCTTTCTCCAGTGACTAGATGAGTGACGGGAAGTAATGACTAAGCATTACTTCCCATCACTCATCTAGCAAGGTTTTTCTTTTCCTGACTGAAATGCTTACACAAGTGTACAGTATGTTATTGTTTGAATCTGTGCTGAGATACTTGGTTATTCTCTGGTACAGGTTTCTGGTTTTAAGCAATAAAGTATAGAACCACCTAGGTCCTCAGTCCACCATGTGGAAGAGGAGGGAGAAGGGTTTTGTGAAAATCAAAAAACGAAACCAAGAAATCAGGCCCAAAACCCTTAACTCTCACCCTAGGTCGCTCAGCTGTCCTTAATGCACACTCCTACCCAAGGTGACGGAAACTTTTAATTTAGTTTTGAAACTGCGAGATCAGTGGTTTTTCCAAGTGACGCTATGGATGATCTTGGCATGTATGGCTATCTCATCCGATGGCCTTGCTCTTTAAGATGTCCTTATAATCAATGGTTACAGATGTCAATAATTTGTTACAAAATTAAAAGTTTGGACATGATTTTAATTTGTGAGAACATGGAAGGAAAACATTTGGATTTGAGATTAGCTTTGATTAGAAAATTGTTACCATATTTGAAAATAGTTAATCTGGTTAACCCATGTACTTGGACCTTTCAATAAAAACTTATTGAAAAGCAATTGATTTTTTTTCTTTTTTTTTTACTTCATTGACACAAATCTTAATTTATTTACAATTCCTGTATTTGCTACCAGCAGGTGTAATTGCTAATTTAAATAGTGAGCTGAAAATTGTAAATCCATCCCACATAGGAAGGCTGAGTGAGAAGGCGGTGCAGGAACATATCTGTCGTGATGGCTTGTGTTGTAGATAAGATGGTACTTTATTAATCCCAGATGGGAAACTCCGGTACGGTCAAGTCAACTTGTCCACATTTGTCCTTGAGAAAGTAGATTTTGGCAATGGCTGCAAGATGTAGTCAAACAATTTCAGTATCATGTCTTTGACGACACTCCCATGGTTACTTCTGCAAGCTGGAGAAGTCTGGTCCACCGCCAGCGAAGTTCCCAGATATATCGGCACCGCTGAAGTCAAATCCAGGGTTCTGTCACAACGGGAGTGAAATGACATGCATCCTTACCATACATTTTATATTTAGTAGTTTGGCAGATTATTTTACTTTTATCCAAAGCCAAAGCTGAGAACAATGTATGGAATGCATGCAATACACATTTTAGTTACTACAAAAGTGCTGCATGAGCACCATTTTATAAATAAAAAAAACTGGACAGAGTGCAGACCAACTATAAGATTCAGAACACAAGTATTTTTTTTATTTTAGTGTCCATAATAGTGCAATCACAACAAATGTAAGTTCAAGTGCTAAAACAAAGCACATCTTGGAAGTCATTCACTATACATTTGTACATGATCATTAACTACCACATGTTGGATATATACATCTAAAGGCTCAGTATACTGTACCACCTGTGCTAAGACTTGGTACATCTGTGTTAATCAGTCACACTGACCTCTCTCTGGAACCTCTCCAGTGTAAGCTTTTTCTGCATTTGATCTTGGACCCAGGCATCAGCGCTGTACTCCCCCTCTAACAGGGACAGCCAACAATTCCCTGCATTCCTGTTGGTTTTCATCAGGACAATTCGAATCAGGAGCTTATCCTCTATGGAAGAAATGGGCAGATAATGAGTGGAAGGCTTGTGGCTCATTGTGATAAGAATTGAGAAGGACGGATTGGACCTTCACGTACCCAATGTCCATGTCGACTCATCAGAAACTGTGGTGTCAAAAAACCTCCCCTTAAGGATGACGGAAAGAACACATGATTATTAAACAAAAATTCCTTTACGGCCCCTGATTTCCTTTTATTTTGCTTGTCCACCTGCGATTATTTTCAATACAATATATAATTATGCCTTTTTGGTATCACAACTGTCAAATAAGTGTTACATGATGGAACTGTCCCATTGCCAGTCTAGTCAATAAAAGAAGAGTGTAAAACAGTAATTCATGTGATGCTTTGTGTTTACTTCAGTCTAAGATAGAGAGTAATTAAGTGTGTTGTTGAGAGATGTGTTGTTGAGAGGGTCTCAGCCAAGTATTTTATTTATTGTTTTGGACTTCACTTTTATCGTTTTTGGAGCTGGATTTCTTCTTTGTGCAGAGATCATTTCCTGAAATGTTGTGCGTATTATGACATACTTGAGTCATTATTTCGCAAGTCATGATTTGGAACAAGAGAAACATTTTGTTCAGCTTATGCGTTTTGATCTATGGCAATACATAACCATACTATTGCATGTACGTATGTGCTTTGACACATTGCCTATTTAAAAACGTAATATAAACTAGAATGCAATCCAGAGAAGGAAGAATCGACGTATGCATCTTTGAGAAACCGTACCTTGATGATCTCCTTTCCTTTTACATGCAGTTCAATTTGTCTTGAGCCCAAAGTGCATTTCACTTCTTTCCCAGATGTTCCCGGAGGAACGTTAACTTCAATGAAGACTTCCTCCATGGTTTGATACCACGACCCCCAGGGAGTTCCGCATGGGATAACACCACTTCTCTCCTCGAAATGGACTGACATGCTGAAGCTTATGATACTATCTGCAAGACACCCAAAGCAGAAAGCTAACAGGTTACTAAAACGTCACAGGATATAACGGCAGTTAATTTCTCTATTGGTCATAAAAAAAGACAGGTATAAATGACATACCTATTTAGAAACTGTCATTGTGTAGATCTACAGGATGATTTAATTGAGTAGACAAGCCTTCTCATCCATGGTTTTGGTGTATGATCTTCTCCAACTCATGCTGGTCTGGACTCTTCCTCGTCACATTGTGCTTCCGGGTGGTCCGTAAGGTGCGCGTCTACAGCGCCACCTGCTGTGTGAACACGGCAATGACGAGGATACATCTCGACCCCATACGCTAATATGTTTCGATAACATCTTTAAAACTTTAAAAATGTGAGTACAAAGCAGTTGTACTAACATGGTCGTCTTTTAGATTAATTTTTTTTTTTTTTTTGGCTCATGTAGTTTTCAGCGTGAAACGTCCCTGACTGTCTAAAAAAGGAGTGGATTTACTAATCCTTTAATTAGATTACGGACCAGTTCCATCTCCGTCTCTTTAAAGTCATCCCGTTTGCAGACACAAATACAGTCCGCCCTTTGTGTTTCTACTTTCCTCGTGTTCTTTACAAGTATTTCAAAATGAGAGATTAAGAAAGTTAACTAAGAACTTCAAGGATGACTCCGTTAATTTTTGTTACTTTTATTTGGTTGGCAAAGTAAGTCCGGTTTCTTTTCTAAACATACCTGAGTCCAAGACTATTAGGCCAACCTATTGAACAAAACATAACATGTTTTTTTTCTTCTCATATCAGTACAGGTAATGTTTATGGGAACGAAAGAGTCTACTCAGACAACATCACTCGTATTCTGGACAGGCTGCTGGACGGGTACGACAACAGACTGCGCCCTGGATCCGGTGGTAAATTACACATTATATATATCTTTTGTTTTAATTATTATGACAGCTTTGTGCCTGAATGAAATAAAGGAACAATTCAGATACATTGCCTCAACATTTAAATAAGTAGGCTCGACAAGAAATGTTGTGTAGGCCCATTGTGTGACTTGTTAAGCTGTGAACCCTGTCTGAACCTCCCTGCCAGGAGGTATAACGGAGGTGAAGACTGACTTCTTCGTCACCAGCTTTGGACCGGTGTCAGATGTTGAAATGGTGAGGTGTCGTTCTGCTGCCTCCTGTCCACATGTATTGACTATGGGAAGTGATAAGCTTCAGGGCTTAGGCCTACTGCCTAATGTCTTTTAATCTGTTTGACCATCCTCATAACCAGTAAATCAATAAGACATCATGAAGCAGAATGGCTGAATGATTTTATTAAAGACTGTCCGCGGTGCATGGCTTCAGCCAGTACCGCCGCCATCAACTCTTTACACCTTTTATTGTAATTGGTTGGCAGTTGAACTGTATTGCTTTATAAGGGTGTACGGTTTCAGAATAAATGTAGATGTGGAATTAACAAACGTGTAGATGACAAGATACATTGTACATTGTAATCCCAGAGGAGAAATTAGGTACATAAAAATTCCTATAGATTAAAATAAATAACTAATGCCACCACTGTTTCCTGACATTACAGGAATTCACCATAGACATGTTTTTCCGGCAAATGTGGGTAGATGAGAGGCTGAAGTTCGAAGGCCCCATCGAAATCCTGCGCCTTAACAACCGCATGGTGGACAAGATTTGGACGCCAGACACGTTCTTCCGCAACTCCAAGAAGTCCCATGCCCACAACATGACCACGCCTAACAAACTGTTCCGCATCATGCAGAATGGAACGGTGCTCTACACCATGAAGTAAGCCTGATCAGTGTGCCTCTGTGTGTGTTTGTAATGTACATAATAGTATACTATATAATAAGTATAATATTTCCCATCTGGGATTAATATAGTTCAATAGTGTGTGTGGGGGGTATCAATATACAGAGTATATGTGTATATAGAGAGGCGATATAGGATGAATAGGATGAGATATAAACATAGATAATGGCATTTCAGCTTGATTCAATGCGCATTACTCTGGCATGTATAATGTAGACATTATTTAAAATGTCTCAGGTTGACTATAAGTGGCGACTGTCCGATGCAGCTCATGGACTTTCCAATGGATGGCCATACCTGTCCGCTCCGGTTCGGGAGCTGTGAGTATACTAGTTAGTCTTCAGCTGTTGCCTCATGGAAGTACAGTATGCATAGGTGCCATTTACACATGTACACGTCCCTACCACGTTTTGAAATGGTCGAATTTCTCCCCATCACTTTTTAAAAGCATAATTTGTTATTTGCACAATAAGAAAACATACAATGCCATGTTATAATAGAAGAAACAAATGCGTATTGTCCAAAAAAAGGAACATATGCTAAAAATAATCTACTGATTCTAAAATGGCCCAAAAACGTTTCTTTTGGATGTGCCGTTATGCATTTTTTTTCTCGCCACAATGATCTACTCTGACCTCATACCGATCATACCCCATTGCATTGGCTAAAAATAGCATCTGAGCTGTTATGTCCCCACCACAACCTTTCAACACAAAGTGACACCCTTGACGGTATGTGTGTATTAACAGCAGGGATAATGCACAGCTAAACATTCATACTCAGACAGAGACGTTAGAAGTACAGCTTCCCTTTACTGCACCAAACGTTGACTTCAGATGTTTATACAGTTTGTAGCCTACATTTGTTCTTCATAATACTAAATACACGTTCAATACGCCTTTAATGTAAGTGAAAGTATTTCTGCCAACTTGTGAAAGCGCAATGCAGGCTGCTTACCAACACGGCCACCAGTGTGCTGTACTGGATTTGAGTTACATGAACCGCACGCACACATGACAGCTCATTTCGGTCATTGCAGACAAAGTGCATAGTGGATAATAGAGTAGCGAAGGTATAAATGGCACATGTAGCGAAGTAAAAGGAAAAATACTTAAATATTTACAGCACCCCCCTCCCAGAAAATAGTTCCAATGTAGTTTGTCCTAATGCTTGCCATTTTAGATGCATACACCAACCGTGAAATTGTGTTCACCTGGAGGAAAGGGCCAATAGCATCTGTGGACTGTCCCAAGGAGTCCATCAGCCTGCTGCAATATGACTTAGTAGGCCAGTCGCTGTCCAGCGAGGTCTTCAAGTCAAACACCGGTAAGTCTCGCCGTCACCTTTTACCGTTATGTATACACGTTTCTCGCTCTTTCTAAAACAAACGTTGAGTCAAGTCAAACTCAAAGTCCTATACCGTTTAAAAACAAATCAATGAAGTGAATTGAACGAATGTGAGCGTAGTTCACAGTGACCATTGTGCCTCCAACACAACACACAGTTGCAGCCACTCGGACACTGAGCGCTGGTCTCATCGAGCGACCGCCTGAGATGGTATAGCGGCCGGGGCTAAAGCCTGCGGTCAGAGCCTCTCTTTAGGACACACGTGTATGAATCCCAGTGAGCACAGCGAAAGAGAGTAAGGAGGCAGGGGGGAAAAAAGAGTGTGTGTGGTCGGTGGCTGGTTTAAGCAGCCTCACCTGGTCTGAGTCAGACTGATTAGGGGCTGGGCGAGGCTGCACACCTGTGCGTCATTGGCCAATCAAGGCCCACAGGTTAAACCAGCCACCACCACACACACTCAGGAGGAGCGCTAGCATGGTAGCATTTTCCACCTGCTGTGCCTGCAAAACTACTGCAACAAACCCATTTACTCATCTGCCTGCGTCTTGTGGTTGGAGGAGCCCAGAAAAGCCAATGTGACAATGTGATTTGGTTTTTTTTGTTTGGTTTTTCAGAACTGAAACAATAGTATTCTCCGTTGTGGACCGATCTATAGAAAATGGTGTCGAGGCTGAGAGAGACACCTAAAGCAGAGACAGAGAGAGACATAGAACAGAGACACAGAGGACGGGAGAGAGAAGAGACGGAGAGAGAGAGTATGACACATCTGTATGCACATGTGTTTGGCTCTGTGGAAAGCCTGCATGCATGCGCTTCGACGCGGTTACACAGGGTGACATTGCATACCCTCTCTCTCCTCTGCGTCTTCACGTCCCGTCCCTCCTCCTCCACCTCGTCCTCCTCATCATTCTATCCCACCATTTCACCGGGTCTTTTACGCAGCCTCCCTCTCCTTCATCTCTACCCCCCCCCCCCCCCCCCCCCCCCCCCCCCCCCCCCCCCCCCCCCCCCCCCCCCCCCCCCCCCCCCCCCCCCCCCCCCCCCCCCCCCCCCCCCCCCTCCCCTTCCCCCCCCCCCCCCCCCCCCCCCCCCCCCCCCCCCCCCCCCCCCCCCCCCCCCCCCCCCCCCTCCTTTCCTCCCTCCCCTCCCCTCTCTCCTCCCCCCCCCTCTCTCCTTCTCTTACGTCCCTCTCCTCTCCTTTCTCCTCCCTCCCCCT
>OOFB01036337.1:13428-30928 GCA_900323305.1 Trachyrincus murrayi
TGGTTTGTTCCCTCCCCCCCCCCCCCCTCGTTAAGCACAACTGGAATCTGACAAGCTGATTGGCTGGTTTCTACGGCCCCCGGGACAAGCCTCTGCTAAGCTGCCTTTTATAGGTCAGTCAGCCAGCCCTGGGGCCACATTACTGAGGAAGGATTTGAACCAGCAGTCCACGAATGTCCAATGCTCTCACTCTTCCTTTAAACCTTTCGCTACTCATATCTTCACATACTACACTCAACTTGGCTGTCACATTACCAGAGCTGGTGTCGTCTTTTTAACTGAAGTGAAAGTGAAAACTGGCTTCCCGAGTCCCACGGTGGCATTTTCCGCTGTGGTGGAAATGCATATTATAATTATTTACAGTAGAAGACTAAAGAACCAACGTGGCCGTTGAAGTGCACCGACTATTATGTAACGTCAGTCGGTTCTGCATGTCCTTCGTCTGCAGGCTACCACACAGACTTTTAACCGTGGTTATCGTCAGAGGTCAGCTTGTTCCACTGCTCCCAAGCACGTCTGGTAGCTTTAGGCCCGCTGTGCAGCACCCGGCCTGGGCCGGTCCGCCGGCCTGCTGCTCTCCACTGAGCTTAAGGAGGACCTACAAACAGGGTGTCAGGATTGTCTAATTTAGGGTCTTAGACTCCCAGCCAAAAGGTTCTGGGTTCAAACCCCAATGTCAGCTGTACAGGCATCCTTGAGCAAGTTGCTTCAACCCCTGCCTTCTCATTAGGCAGGTCTATTTTTGTCTATTTTACTTCATGCTTATCATGCTTTTCCAAATTAAATGAATTCACTTCAAGTCGACAATTTATATTATTGATGATGCAGTTCTTGATTTGTATACTTTATGATTGATTTGTTTATAGATTCGTCCTCAGTCTAACAAAAAAAATAAGTGTTTTATTCTGGGGAAGGATCACCCAATCACTTGTACAGTATGTTCAGATCAGGAGGAGACTGTGCCCTGAAGCCCCTGTGATCTGTTACACGCCAGTTATGCAATTTCCACAATTTGTGGAACCCATGACACAAGTCAAGCTCCAGTCACACAAACGGCCGCATTGTGTAATATCATTTGTGTGTGTGTGTGGTATGCCTGCTGCCAAATTGCTAAATAACTCTTCTCTTTCAGCTCGGCCTCTCGGGAATCCAGCTGTCTGTGGTACCTTGTTGTCGTGCTGGTGAATAGGGGGCTGGAAGTGGGGAGAATCGAGACAATCTGTGAGCTCCCAAGAAGGACACAGAGGAATCGCAGGGAAATCTGTCAGACGAGAAGTGGGGAGAAGAAAAGCCGCTCACGCTTTCTCCGGAAACTTTCCTCTGCTGAAGGTGAACATGTCTTTTCTAATCACACGGCAGGTATTCATTAGGTTAATTGCTACTTTGCTCTGTGCTCTAACCCCCTCGCTATATGGGTTGGATGTGTGTGTTACAGGAACTAATTGCATGCAGATGAACTATTTTTGTGAGTTAAGAGAGTGGTGTGTTCTCAAAAAATGCATACAATGTTTCGCTTGTTTAATGTGTTGTCACATAGATCTAAAGCAAATAAGTATTGGTAAAGTCATTACATGTCTGTAAAATGTTTTGACTTTTTCAAAAGGAGTTTAATTTGAGCATTTGGTGTATTTTCGTCTATAGAGAGTCTCTTGTTTGGAGACATATTTGCTGTTAATACTTGTGTGTTGCCTGTGGAAGGGAGACAATGCACGATAGTTACAATAGAAGGTAGTGGAGTATTAAATTAAATCCTAGAGGGCTACCACAGGAAGGTTTAGTAGCACTTTGTCCCTTTGTGACTGGAAGCACAAGATCACACTCGTGTTTGTGATTCAAGACCGAAACCTCTTAATGTCACAAGAGGAAATTACCACATGTCTTGTTGTTTTACTTAAAGGGAACACTTCTTCAGATCTGTCTGAAGACTATAACACACTTTATAGATTACATCTATAGATTTCAGCAGGGGGCAAATACTACAATTACTTAATGAAATCTGCGTATCCAAAACCCATTGCGGGAAAAATATTTTGAACCCAGTGCCCCGATATTTTGAACAAACCTTAAAGTGCATAACAATAATCATGGTTTCAACGCTGATAATACAGCTATTCTGTCTGCTGTCTGCGATGCCCGGAATAGCTACAATACACATCATCAAAGCAGTCACCACTGTAGTATAATCAATAAATAATGCTTATCATCAACATTAGCCATGATCACTGTTGAGCTGCTTTTAGTGGAGTGGGGGGTGGTTCCAGGCTTTTAAGTGGGTGGCCCACGCTGGTCACTGCACACGGCTGGCAGGCTTACGATGCTTTGCGGCTACCATGGCTGACCCCCCCCGCCCGGTACGTTCAGATCAACAACGGGGCACTCCACAGTCTCATAATCTCCCATCATCTCAGAGGGGGGCGGGGGGGGTCTGGTGGGGGCGTGGCCCTGGTGGGGAGGCGTGGCCCTGGTGCAGGGCATGGCCAGGCATGCGATATGGATACAGCCATTCACACCGATCCAGACACGTGCAAATGCATTAACACAACGGATATCAACAACTTTTTACACACTTGGGTGTAAAATGTATGGCTCATCAAAAGCGTGTCGTGTGTTCTGCTCTGAAACCGCACTGATTCTTTGAATGTATTTACTCTCCTGTGACACACAGTCCATGCAAATGCTTATCTTAGGCTTTTAGGCATTTTTTTCTTCCTATCTCTCTCCCAGACTAGGATGGCCAGTTGCGGGTCGTGTTTCTGGAGCCTCATGTGGCTGGTGGTCCTGCTGTTTATAGGCTGGCCCATCAGCATCACCCTGGGCGCTCTCTACGGCCTGATCAGCCCACTCACCACCTGCGTAGGCCTGGACCGGCTGTCCGACCTGATCCTGGAGGGGGCTAACTTGGGCCGGATATGTGCCCAGAACATCAGGCACGGCAAGCCCCTGTGTTGAGGACGGCCAGCCGTCCTGGCCCTGGAGCCCACGAGGAGCCAGACCAAACTTCCACAAGAGAATTGTACCAAGAGCTGCGGTTGCTCTTCTACCGATATGTGTTCTTTGTCTGTTTGTATGTGAACATATCCAGCAATGGATTTAATTGATTTTCTAATCTTGTTTTTTTTTTTACAAAATGTCCAGAAGGTCTACAAAAAAGTGGACTCCTATAACTGTGTCTGTATGTAATGAACCATGGATATCGAATTTGTTTGGGCGTTGTCTGGACTCAAATGGACTGTGTTTGCTATTCAATGCAGGATGACACTGCACAGGAAAGATAATAAATGGAAATGGCAGTTCAATCATTATGCTTAGAGTTGTAAAAAGTCTGGAAAACGTATAATGCGATTAAAACGCTGCTTTGAACTTGTCCTCGTCGTGAGTCCATTGTTGCGTTTTGACGCTCGCGTGAGTGCTTTTCTGTCAGGTTTCGTGACAAAGGTGGAAAAGCATGAAAGCGCTCGATAAGCACAGACAAGCTGCTCTCGTCTCCCTGACGTAGGGAAACAGCAACATGGAAACGTTGGTGAAAAGCTTGGTTTGAGTGGGTTGTAATGAAATGAAATGCATTCATATCTGTTGAATCCTTTCAGATTCTGCATAATGAATGTTAAAAGAAATAACATTTGTATTCATGAAGAAATTATACAACTTTTTCCGTACCAAACTTTTCCGTTTTGAGCTAGCATGACTCAGCCTGTTGGTCTGTAAGCTACCTTGACCTTGAAACCACAACAGTAGAGGAATATAAAACTGTTAACTTCTGTATATCACATCTACAAAAGTATATACAATCTTACCACTATCACGAGTCAAGACTATTAATAGTTATAGCCAAAGTATTTTGGAACACACTGAATGCCTTCAGGTCAGCAAAGTATGAAAGGCTTCATTCATTAGCAATACATTTCACTGTTGGCGCTAATTAGCCGTGGCTTATTATTAGATATACAAAAACAAGAGGGATTTAAAACTTTTAACCGTGTAAAGGTAAATACATTTGAAAGTTTCTTGTGACTAACTTTGGCTTGAGTTTTGAAGCACCTTCTTAAACTTGAGATGTCCACCTCGTCATTAATAATTCTGTTCCGACTGACTAGCTTCAGAAGAGAGTTGCCAGTCATTTACCGACTTGCCCAAGGGCACTTCTGAGGAAGCTTCTTCAGACTTTACAACCTTTCTACGTTTCTCTCTTTTGAATGATTAAATCAACATTTAGATGACTAATGAGAATATATAAATGTTTAATTTAAATTATGTACATGGCAAAACGGCTTGCAGACAGGACTTGTAGACACCGAGTGGCAGTTTAGCTGACTCATCCAAGCACTTTATACCTCCATCTACAAACTCAAAACTCTTTCCATCAGTTTTGAACGACACAATACAATGTTAAGCTACTTATTGTAATATATTTTGGGATACAGTACTTATTCAACATTTTATTAAACCCTGATGAGGAGCTAAAATACTCTTACCTAAAACTGGGTGACTAAAATCTGCCCGTTTTCCATAGTCAAATTTAATTCATGAATATTTAATTTGCAGATCCAAAACGCTACTTAATCTCATTCTCTGCCGGTGTGTGTCTGTGACAGCAGACACACACAAACAGCCAGGTTATGTGCAGTTGTGTTGAGGGAGAGGGAGGGAGGCAGAGATTGAAAGAGATTGAGAGAGGGGGGGGGAGACCGATTCGGAGAGAGAGATTGAGTTGGCCTGGTGAATATTTTATGAGGTGCACAAATTGGGGATGGAGCAAGGCTTCCCCCCCCCGTCGGCTGGGAGCGGACCTGGGACGGAGGATATGTAGGCCTCCGCATCCAATTAACCACATGCTGCTTTGTCATTTCATTCTCATGATGCGACTGCACATGCACACACACACACACACACACACATACACACACATGCATGCACGCACACAGGAATGTATCGTCAAATCACTTGATTGTAAATAATACTGTGTGAGAGTGTGTGTGTGTGTGTGTACGTGCGTGCGTGCGTGCATGTATCTGTGTGTGTGTATGTGTGTGCGCCTGTGTGTGCGTCCGCCTGTGTGTGTGTGCAATGTGTTTATGCATTTGCACGTGTCTGGACCTGTGTGAATGGCTGTATGCACATGGTATCTGTTATCCGTTTGCACCCAAAGGGATTTTTAACTTTCGCTTTCCTCTTCTGCTGTCCTCTACCGTCTCCTTCCTTCCTTTCTTTCTTCCTTTCTTCCTCCTCTCCCTTCTTCCTTCCTGTTTCTTCTGCCAGTCCTGCAGCTCTCACCCAGAAGGCGCAACGTGGCTCTGATTGTTCAGCTAATGCCGTGCTGACCCACAGGACTGACTCTTGAGATTACACTCCCAATGTTAATTAATGCCACGCTGCTGTAAATGTAGTAAATGTAGATGTTGGACTCAACACAGAGAGAGAGAGACACACACACACACATTCACATTCATTTGCAAGGGATTAAGAGATATATAGAATTCCAAACTTTACAATAACTATTATTTTGAATAATGTTAAACTGATGCTGCTTCATTAATTGTGTGCTTATATATTGTGAACAAAATGCTTGTTTACCTGAAGCTAAATTGATAGAGAACTGCGAGTTGCATTACTCCCATCGGGTTTCCCAAATCAAGACTTATGTCAAGACCATGTTACTCAACAGTCGGGAGATGGATAAGACAACACACGTAACATATGCACACACACACACACACACACACACACACAAATCATTAAGCCATGTGTTTCATGTCGTCTTACATACAAGTGCAATGTTGGAAATGAAAAGAAAGCATTTTCGTAATTTTTGATTAACTGTTATGTGAAATCCCTAGCACAGGGACATTCCTATATAACCTTTAGATATATATGTGTGTATTATCGATTGACATACAGAGGCCAATGGCTAACCATCTGGGTTTTAAAAGGGCTTGTGTTCTGTTTATGATCTGAAATTCCCATTGAAAATCAATCAGGATTGTTGTTTTCTGTAGTGGGCGGTTTTGCCCTCATTATCCCATCCCTGCCGTTGAATAATGCAGAGTACCGGCTCAACGGGGGGCGTTAAGGAGAGTTATAAAGGGATTGTAAGACAATTGTGGTCATGTAGTGTTGCTTTTGAAACCTACTCACTGGTGTGGACAGACGACAAGACCTGGCAACACCTCTATAGCGCCATGATCTGACGATTGACCATGGTGCGTGTGTGTGTATGTGTGTGTCTGTTATTCTGTCAGCGATACAACACGGTGTAGCTTACTTCTTTTTTCTATCCGTTTTTTTGTTTAAAAACACTGTTCGTTCTCCAGAGGGGAATTACAGTAGAACAAGAAAACGTGGCATTAGCGTGTATAATGAAGCTGGCATTAGCTAGCTGGATGATGTTGGGCCAAAGGTTGCTAAGAGCGGGCCAAAGCCTACCGTCGATGACATAAGACGAGAACAGAGAGTCACCCCGGCGAGGGGCTATGGCTCGGGGTCGGGTGACAGCCACGTATGATTCATGGCTGGCTGTGCCCTTTTGTATTGTCCTCGTTGTGGTGGGACCACTCGCTGCTCCTAGCCAATGTTATACAGCCTTTAGACTCTGCTCTCCTCTGTTTCACTAAACCGCCAATGTCACCCAGAAAGTGTACCTGCCATCGTGTCACAGCCAACTGACGTCTTCGGCTACTCCTGTGTTCTCGGTGGCCCGTGATGCTGAACGCCGGCTTGTGTTCATCCAAAGTGTTTTCTCACGAAAATTAGCCAAAACATTCTTTAGTTCTTTTAAAAGCCAAATCAAATCAACAACTGCCAGTGTAGGAAATTGTTGAATTGAGCTTTCTACATTTGAGATGAAGACACTGTTAAACTAGAATGTACACGTTACATAGGCCTATTGTGATGTGACGACAACATATAGCAAAAGTATACAGTATGTTTACACTTTGAATGACCGGTAAGAATAAGAAGACAATAGGACATATACAGCTATAGTAGATAGACATAGTATAACATACGTGCATTAGTCGTGCTATGATGCCAGCACATCAATAGGACTATAGGACTGTCCCCAAGCGTTTCATTAGGATGATGGAAGAACCATAGATCTTATGCAAACAAAACATCTATGACAGGAGAACAAATGTGTGTGAGTGCATGCGGTGCATGTGTGTGTGTGCGTGGGAGTGTGTGCACACCTGTGCATACGTGTGTGTGCGCTGGAGTGTGTGCGCGTGTGCACGCGCGTGCGTGTGTGCATGCGCATGCATGTGTGTGTGTGTGTGTGGACTCCCGCCCCCTCCTTGACAGGGGCTGATCCAGTCCACTTGTGTACTTGTGATAGCGTGCAGCTGCTGTGGGCAGCTGCTGTGGTGACCAGCAGCCTCTTCATGCAGAGCACCGCTCCTCTCTGGACACTAAATGGATATATTGTGTTGGAGTCCCTCATACAGATGTACTAAATCGAACGGTTAATCTAATCTTGAGGTTCGATCCAATTCGGGGATTTCATTTGTGATACTTTGCGTTCTGTTGTATGTGAAACAATTCAGCAACAACAACAACAGCAAAGGTAATGAGCAGAGTTGTGTAGTTGTCTCTTGGTAATTGTCTTGTTAGTGTAAGATATAAAATAACAATTCTTTAGGACTACAGGTGAAATTTCACCACAATCGCTCCAGCCGCCAAACGTGGCGGTTCTCCCGCCATCGAAGGAGAAGCTCTTGACCTATATATTTCAAAGCGTAAATATTCTGCCCCACCGAGCGGCTGTTTGACCTCAACTAGGCCCGAGTGAGACCTGACATTTGCCTCACCCTTTCATTGTCTCTCATCTCGTCTCCCCCCCCCCCCCTCCTCTCCCTCCCTAAATGGGCCGTAGGCACAGATGGCCACATGGGGTTTCCTGCTCCTTGCCATTCCATTAATGGACTTGTCAATGGCACGCGGGAGCTACCAAATATGGAGATGGGAGGGGGGTTAACATCTCTCATACACACACGGGTCAGAGTATAAATTGGTTCGTTGGGGCCATTCGGCACCCCTGGTTTTCACACTCAAGGTCCTGCACCAGCACTGATCTGGTGAGTAGGAGTCTGAGAAGAACTGGGCCGGATCTGCCATGGAATGGATTTATCAGGGATGAAGGATTTTAACACGACTGACCAATGAGGGTTGCATTGGAGCGCTCTCTCGCTTGACTAACCATCATCATCATCATTTATCAGCCTGTTTTTTTACTGTTTTATGGTTTACTAGTTTTACAAGTGTTGTTGAGAACAAATCCAACTCAAGGTCCAACTGTTTCTTATTTTCATAATGTTCATTCATTCATCTTTTTTTTGATGGTGGTTTACATTTTATTCATAATAATAATAATAATACTAAACATTTGTATACAAATAATTTCACTAGTCCTATGATTGCTTCATAGGCAATCATAGATCACCCAACATTGCATTACATAACATCCCTATTTTCTGTGTTGTGTGTGCATTCTCTCGTGCATGTTTGTGTGTGTTCCTGTTTACGTGCGTATTATCGTATGTGTGCGTGCGTGTGTGTGTGTGTGTGTGTGTGTATGCTTGTTGTGTGTGTGTTTTTTTGTGTGTGTTCTTGTGTGTGTGTGTGTGTGTGTGTGAGACAGACACCATGTCTGACGATGAGGAGACCACCGCCCTGGTGTGTGACAACGGCTCTGGCCTGGTGAAGGCCGGGTTCGCCGGGGACGACGCGCCCCGGGCCGTCTTCCCGTCCATCGTCGGGCGCCCCCGTCACCAGGTAACCACCCGAAGAAAAAACAACCAACAACCACAGAGTCGCCATAGAAAATACATTACACACAGGATATTCATGTGATTATGACTGAAGGAATGAGTGATGATATGATTATGATTAAGTTGACATCATGTAGTAACATCGGGCGGTGGGATAGCGTAGCGGCTAACGTGTGTTCGACTCCCAGCCGAAAGCTACTGGGTTCGATCCCCGACCCTTACCCGTAGGCCTCGTTGAGCCAGATGCCTAACCCCTATCCCTGCTACCTTAGCATCGGCTAAATGACGAAACATATACGTAAATATATCATTTACGCTTGTATAAATATACGCAAAAATCGAAGCGTGAAAACTTGTATTTATGCTTATCTTATATACGTTTGCATGGGCTGTGGATCAGCGTTGATTATGGATTAGGATCGGACCTATCTCCCCTCCAGGGCGTCATGGTGGGCATGGGCCAGAAGGACTCGTACGTGGGCGACGAGGCGCAGAGCAAGCGGGGCATCCTGACCCTCAAGTACCCCATCGAGCACGGCATCATCACCAACTGGGACGACATGGAGAAGATCTGGCACCACACCTTCTACAACGAGCTGCGCGTGGCCCCCGAGGAGCACCCCACCCTGCTCACAGAGGCCCCCCTCAACCCCAAGGCCAACAGGGAGAAGATGACCCAGATCATGTTCGAGACCTTCAACGTTCCCGCCATGTATGTGGCCATCCAGGCTGTGCTGTCCCTGTACGCCTCCGGACGTACCACAGGTGAGGGCGCGCACCGTCTCGGCAGACGTATACGCACAAAGTTTACGCACACAAAGTTTACTTTTTCAGATAACTTTATTAATCCCGAGGTAAATTATTACTGTCACAGGTGCTGTTCAAGATATAATAATAATAATAATAATAATAATAATAATAATAATAATAATAATAAATAAGAATCCAAAAATGAAAATATAGTACACACAAATGTACATAAAATATAAACTATGTATAGGCTTAACTACGAAGTGTCTCAGATGCTGTGATATTGCACATTACATTGAAATATGAAAAGTGTACATATGGATGAGTAATAAGGATGCACTTTGCGTTCTCAGGTATCGTGCTGGACTCCGGTGACGGTGTGACCCACAACGTGCCAGTGTATGAGGGTTACGCGCTGCCACACGCCATCATGCGTCTGGACCTCGCCGGTCGCGACCTCACCGACTACCTCATGAAGATCCTCACCGAGCGCGGGTACTCCTTCGTCACCACCGGTAAGAAGCAAAATATTGAACTTCAACCATGTTTTGATCGAGCGTTTCGCCCATTTTCAAAACATTTAACGCACGTCGACGGAGCTCATTTTTTACGCGCACTGGCTGACTTGTGAAATGTGCTCCTTCCAGCCGAGCGCGAGATCGTGCGCGACATCAAGGAGAAGCTGTGCTACGTGGCTCTGGACTTCGAGAACGAGATGGCCACCGCCGCCTCCTCCTCCTCCCTGGAGAAGAGCTACGAGCTGCCCGACGGACAGGTCATCACCATCGGCAACGAGCGCTTCCGTTGCCCCGAGACTCTCTTCCAGCCCTCCTTCATCGGTGCGTATTCGACCCTAGATACGACGTCAGTGTAAAAATAAATGCCTTATTTATCTTCGTTGCTCTCTCAACGTATTTTTGTACTTTAAAAAATAATAATAATTGTAGGCCTACATTATTGTACATTGCACCTTTTTGCACATTGTATGTTGTATTTATTGTAGGCCTATTTTACCTGCCTTTTTATTTGTATACATTTTGTACATTTTATTTGTATAATGTGTGTTGCTGTTACAAGTCTAAATCTAATCGAATGTAATCTAATGTGAACCCCAGGCATGGAGTCTGCGGGCATCCATGAGACCGCCTACAACAGCATCATGAAGTGTGACATCGACATCCGTAAGGACCTGTACGCTAACAACGTGCTGTCCGGCGGTACCACCATGTACCCCGGTATCGCTGACCGCATGCAGAAGGAGATCACCGCCCTGGCCCCGTCCACCATGAAGATCAAGGTATGGACGAACCCCCAGTCACTCCTCACTTTATTACTCCACCCCATCACTCCTACACCACCAAAACTCCCCGTTAAAATGCAACAGGGTGCTTTCACATGCGGTGCCTATGTTCGACTCCCCAGCCGGAAGGTTGTGGGTTCGATCCCCGGTGTCCACACTGTAGGCCTATGTAGGCGGAGCAAGATGCCCTGACCCCTAGCCTGCTCCTTAATGACATCACAATCAATCAATCACAGTTTTGGTCACACTGGGAAAAAAAAGCGTATTGCTAAAATGACTAAATCACAATAACCTCTCCTCCTATATAGATCATCGCCCCCCCAGAGAGGAAGTACTCCGTCTGGATCGGAGGCTCCATCCTGGCCTCCCTCTCCACCTTCCAGCAGATGTGGATCAGCAAGCAGGAGTACGACGAGGCAGGTCCTTCCATCGTCCACAGGAAGTGCTTCTAAAGCGGCGACGCTGCGCCTCCTCTCAGGATACAACCAACCGATGGCACGGCGGCGCCACTCTGGTGCTTAGTGGACATTTTGTTGTTGTTGCTGTTGTTGTTGTAGTTGTTGTTGTTGTTGTGTTGGTGGTGTTGTCACCAAGGCGCGCGTGTAGCGCAAAACCGGAGCGAGCAGTCGACATCGCGGCGTGCAGAAAAGCGACGTCAGCACGTGAATGTGTGAACTGTACATATGATTATTTATTGATTATGTAGGCCTAAATCGATTGATTGTTTTGTAAGGACATAGGCCCACGGCCCGATGCGGGAACGAGTTGGCTGTTTGCTTCGAGGTCGAGAAAAACCCCGGACAACGAACAAAAAAAAAGACCAAAAAATACAAGAACAAAGCAAATAAAAGCAAATATTTATTTTCACCGACGACTTGTGTTTATTTGTTTAACGGCTATTGGAAGCGCTGTAGGCCCATGGAAGTCTGACCTGTTCTTATAAACAAGGTTGTGAGTGAAACCCTTAGTCTACTGAGTGGCTCCCGACCTCTCACACACACACACACACACACACACACACACACACACACACACACACACACACACACACACACACACACACACACACACACACACACACACACACACACACACACACACACACACACACACACACACACACACACACACACAAGGTCAAGTGCTGGGTGATGAATTTACCGCTAAGGTAAACTAACTAAATCCATGTCCAGGGCTCGGCTACAGCACAGGCTGGCTGCTAACTTAAGTAGCCTAAATATATCTGCAACACAATAAGTAGACGTCTTTGACATGACGTCAAAGCTGTTATTTCTTCACATGTTGGTAAATGTAGTTCTTTTTAAAAAAGTTTTAAACTAGTAATGTTTCACATTGGCCCTTTAACAACACCTGAACCTGATGTAACCGAAAGTCCCGTCCGCTCTCTCGTTCCAGGCGTTCCATCGCGAGATGAGAACGCCTGGGAACGAGAGGCAAGGTGTCGAGTTATGCACCGAGCATGCGCAATACGGTTGCGCTCCCTCCGTCTCGGAAAAACACATTAGCGCTCTCCTCCTCCTCGGATGTTGGGACCTGACTCCCTGGGGCTCCGGGATGCTGACCGGGTGACAGCCGTGATAATGCTGCTGGGGAGGCCGACGCGTCAACATTAAGGTCCGTTTAAGTGGTGAGTAGGGGGTCGTGAGACCTTATAAGATAATATAATATTCTCACATGAACCCAACCGCTTGTTGGAAACAGGTGAACTAGGCTACACGTCGAGCAAACTGTGCAAAAAAAAAAAAAAGGCGTGCTGTCATTTTCCAATAATCATGCTATACGCGATAGTGTGAATGGTCCGTGCATGTGCATGTGCATGTGCATGTGGAGACAATTTACTACGACAGACTGCTAGTAGTGTCGCCTTCGGCTCTGAGAAGGAAACAGGCCAGGGGGTTGGGCAGGGTTGGGGACCATAGAAAGGTAGGCTATATTTGGCCACCAGCGACCCAACACGACAGGCGTCTTTTTTGTTCGCTGTGTAAACCAAGAGGTTGGCTGGAAGGTAACCCAGGTAGCCTCAGTGAATTATTCATAGCCTACTGCCTTTCATGTCTTGGATTGACAATGTTGTAATGTTGTAATCTATTTACCCGAATAAATGTCGAATATCGATCTATAACCGCCAGTAGTTGATAGTGTGTTTATCCGGTGGTGTTGACAGTCAACAGGTGGACCGAACATAAATCCCGGGTTAATACCCGTGGGCCAGACAGCTATTCTAGAGGCGGGTGGGCGTGGCATGTAGCGAGACGCTCTCTGACGTCACACTACACCTGTCTGCACATATCCTGTTCTCAGCCCAGTGCAGTTTGCCTCGATATACATCTACTACTTTTGTTGTGTATATAGACAATATTTTCTGGATATTACATTTTCTAAATATTTGTAGTAGTTTTATTCTTATTTTTCAAATATTTTAACTCTTTTTAACTCTAATGCTGTCCTGTACTCTTTTGATGTGACACCCAAATTTCCTGTCTGGGATTAATGAAATACTATATTGATAAGGGCGACCAATGCGTTGACTAAAACACGTTTTATTCTCTTTACTCCCAGTTCTGAGGCGACATGGCGCAGCCTAAAGCTACCATGGCCGCCGTGGTGACCAAGAAGATCCGCTGCACGGAGTACATGAAGAAGTTCCGCGAGCCGAAGTGGGAGACGTTCTCCAAGTGTTACGAGGACTCTCTGAGGTACCGGCTGACCCGGCGTGTCATGGAGCACTCCCATAAGCCCTGGGTGTGGAACGGCTGGGACCGCGGATCCGACTCCAGCGGCCGGTCCACCCCGAGGCTGTCCCGGAGCAAGATCGCTCCCCTCTCCGTCGTTCCTCAGACGCACTCGGAGTTCAGAGGTCGCGACCGACTGTCCAAATTCGAGCCGCCCCCTGAGCCCAAGCCCCCTTACGGTAGCGTAGACGCAGAGGTCCAGGCGAGGGAAACGGAAGCGTCCGTAGCAGGTGACAAACACTCCTTTATAAGAGTAGTAACTCCTTTATAAGAGTAGTAACTCCTTTATAGACACTGGTGTTTATAAGAGTAGTAACTCCTTTATAAGAGTAGTAACTCCTTTATAGACGCTGGTGTTTATAAGAGTAGTAACTCCTTTATAGACGCTGGTGTTTATAAGAGTAGTAACTCCTTTATAGACGCTGGTGTTTATGCCTATCTGCCAACCTATCTTTCTATCTATCTGTCTCTGCCTGTCTGTCTGTCTCTCTGTCTGCCTGTCTCTCTGCCTGCCTGCCTGTCTGTCTCTCTCTGTCTGTCTGTCTGTCTGCCTGTCTGCCTGCCTGTCTGTCTGCCCTTCATCTTGGAGAGTGAACAGTGTTATTAGTGTGATGTCATGAGTTCCGTGTAGATGAGGATATTCGTGACTAAACTCAGGAGGGTTCGAGGGGTGGGTTCATCCCACGCAATCCCTAAGAGGTCAAAGGTCATTCTCCCCTGTCCTGTCTTGTCTCAGAGAGCGGTCCTGTTGTGTCGACCCGTCGGGGACCCCTGAAGGAGGCCCCTGGCAGCAGTGGGCCCTCAGAGACCACAGAGACGGATGCTGGGCCGCTGGAGTCATCAGACGAGGAGACGACGAGACCCGGGCCCCGGCGCCGCCCCCGCCGGCCCCCGCCCCCCCCTCATCACGGGGGGTCCGGGGAGGAGAGCGGGGTGGTCCGCAAGCCGCCCCGAGCCAAGAGCCAGCCCTCCCTCGTTGCCAAGGAGAAGCTGCAGCGCTCCGGGCGACATCACTGGCTGGACGTCCAACAGCAGGTCAGCACACAACCACACTCACACATCCACATTCATACGCACACTAACACACATTTATACATTCACACATTCACTCATTCACACATTCACACATTCATACATACACACTTCCCACACGCTCCCCAACACACGCTGCCTGTGACTATATTGTACCCTGTAGAAATCGCCAGCCTTGTCGAACGTGCCAATTTCGTGTCATTTTCAGTACATCAGGCCCTATACACGAGTGATGCGCGGTTAAGGTATTTTCTCACCCGAATCTGCATATTGCTGTAACTGCACTCGACCGCTACTCGAACCGTCGTTTGTGAACAGAAGAAAATGACACCACGTCCGCTTCCCAACCCGCTGTTATACAATGGTGCTGCTGAAAACTACAATTGCTTTGTTATTAATAGTTTTGTTTCATATGAAGGAGATTTGCGAAGTTATTTCATCTGATAATTTGCCTAACTTGTTGCCAATCTTTTCAGCATGCACGTGAGTGCAGCCTATTATCGGCAATGCGTTTGGATTAATGAACCAAACAACAAAATTCTGTCAATGTTTGACTTCATAGCATAATAGGCTCTCTTTATTTAGGCAAAGTGTTATTAACAGAAAGCACAGACCAGCTGAGATATTACAACAGCTAAATAAAGAGGCATTTGCATGTGAACATAAATAATGAATACAATAGAATACCTATAATAAAACATCTTATTCTTAAATAAATGAGAATACAATGTGCATGTATTGTAAAGAAAATAGTCTATCCAACAAGGACAAAAAATAACAAGATAATCTGAAAAGATCACATAGAATGTTGTCAGACAGACTCTAATGGCATTAAAGATATGCAATACAGAACTTGATAACAACAATAAGGATAGCATACAATAAATAGCTGATGAAGAAATGAAGAAGCTGGTTTTAACTAACCCACCTGCAAATCACCTGCATATTATAAATACCAAAAAAAGGCTGATCCACAGCCGCCTACACCCGTGGTTATAGTAGAATCTCAACTATACACACTAAGACACTAACACACACACCTACACACTCCAGACCAGGTCACCAGAGAGCGTGTCATCCAATATGTCTGCCGGCTAGCATGAATAATACAGTAGCGGTGTGGCTAACGCTAACCTGCTCTTCCTTCTTCATGTATTCTTTATGTGTGTGTGTGTGTGTATGCACGTGTGTCTGTCTATATGTGTGTGTGCATGTGCATGTGTGTGTATGTGTATGTGTGCGTGTGTGTGTGTGTGCATGCCCGTGTGTGTGTGTCTGTGTGTGTTAGGTCCAGAACAGGGTGACAGCGGACGCCTGCGTCCAGACAACCAGGCGCAGCTCAGAGAAGCGGGCATGTAACCCGGAGCGCAGGCGGGCGCGCTCGGCCGACCTGGAGAAGAGCAGAAAGTCTGAGCTGACGGTGGTGGACAGCCATTGGGTGACAGAGTACATGCGCTGCTTCTCCGCCCGCCTCCGGTAGGGGGAGGGGCTTCCACCATTCTAGAACATTCTAGAAGGTTCTGGCAGATTCCCAAAGATTCTAAAAAAATTCTGGAAGAATAGAACAATCTAGGCCACTCTACGAAACTCCGGAATATTCTGGAATATTCTGGAATATTCTGGAATATTCTAGAAGTGACAGATGTCCTATTAGTCTCCAGTCTTCAGGATCTATAAGAACTGGATCTATAAGATCTCTATAAGAAATATATATGAACTATCAGAGGGGCAATACACTACTACAGCTTTTAGTGTCTTTTAATCAAATGTTCTTTGTTTTCCAGAACAAAAAGCCTCTGTTACTGACATGTGTTACCATGAAGGCAGCTGCATGTTAAATTACATTAAACGTTTAATTGACGCCATAAATTGTGGACCAAATAGTGATAGTGATATTTTTGATATACATTTGACTATTTTAAAGATACAGATTTTATGCTCTATTGTCAGATCTAAGTAATAATTAAAACCAGGCATAGTAAAACAAATATTTAAATGATTTAGTAGTTAAAATACAGTAATTTGAGCAGGCCTGTTATTGTTATTAATATTTTGACAGAGAAAATAGTCTTCTAATAAAATAGAGAAGTAGAGCGTTTCAACACGACCACGCCCCTTTTTGTTTACTGGCTTATAACTTTTACTCACCTTTTTAAAATATGAATTAATATATAGTTCCAGAATGTATTTCCCCTCAGTAGGAGTATAGGGAAGGTTGGGAGGAGCGTTAATTTATAAAATCTATTTTAATCAGATTTTATGCTGAAATAGTAGTTCATTTTGAAAAACATTGTTGTAGGTAATGTACTTGGTTGTAATGGTGGTGAAATGCAGTGGGTCTTGTATTGGTAGTGAAGACCATGAAGAGTGAAGCCTTGCTAGTAATATTGATTTATTATCGTTATTATGATTGATTAGCGTGGTGCTAGTACAGCTTGTTAAGCTAACTGCTTTAGTTGAACTCTTTCTAATGATTGTTCTCTTATTGATCAAGTTCATAACGGATTGTATCTCCACAGAGGGCTAACGTAGTAGCGCAATAAGTACTGGCTAGTACTTAGTGTGTATTCATTTACTTACTTTATTCTTCTTTTGTCTGAAGCTAAAACATAAATAAAATGTGGATGAAATGTGGACACTGTGGGATGAATGTCCGTACTGTCGATATATTTGTCAGCTGTTTGTTTGTTTGTTTGTATAAGCTGTTATAATGTTTTGTTTTGATTGTTTGTGTGTTTGTGTATATTTTAATAATGGTAATAGTTGTCATTTGCGTGTACAATCTTAATTGAATTCCTGCCTGTCTGTCACGTGCGCTCTGTCACGTGCACACTGTCGGTCGGAGAGTTAACTGAAAAATGATATTTATGTCATTTTGTATGTTTTCAAAATGACATGTAAAAAGT